>CAJUYH010000088.1:144913-163534 GCA_910591685.1 Galerucella tenella | reverse complement strand
ATTTAGTGTTGTGAAAATTGTAATTCATCGTTTAGGAATCGCCCGCGTATTTCAATTGTCTTCGTAACGCTACAACTTGCATTGTCCCTGTTTCAATTGTGCGAACAATTGCATAGAATCTTTATCGGTGCATCGTCAATTTATATACAAAATTCAATTCCACATTTTATTGAAAAAAAAAAAAAAAAAGAAACGAACTTATTTGCAAACGCCAATAAAACAGAAAGAATAAATGAAAATTAAAATGAAAAGGAGAAATGAAATGAAGTGAATTTTTTATTTGAATCGAATAAAATAATTGACATAATTCAACATAATAAATAAATAAATAAATAAATAAATAAAAATAAGCACGTGCATCTATGAGATCGATCGGGTCTAGTTGAACGATCGCTGGTGTCCTTGAGAATCGATTGAACAGTAACTGCCGCAAATAAATGAATATAGAGAGAGATACATAATTGAGATTGTGAGACGAGAGGGTGAAATTGAAATGAATAAAGTGGTGATGAAGCAGTTTATATATGTATACACACATAGATACATATATATATAGAGAAAAAGGAGGATGGTAGAGGGTGTGAAGGTGAAGTGAATGCATTCGATAATGTAATGTATACAATGAATAGCCTATAACATACAAACCTTGGCCGCGCTAATATGTTACAAATCGTTCGATAAGAATTATACTTTACCTCGTGAGCTTTTCACAGCTATGTCAATCTTCACTCAAACTTTTCAAGTAACTATACATCTTAGTATTTTTATTCATTTATTTACTCACTTAATCATTTAGCAAATGAATTGATTATGTCGTATTGTAGCCATCCACACGTAAATATATGCCTTGAAGAGAATAAAAACACAATGACAGGACTTCTCATTAGTCACAAAGTAAAGTGTAAGTACAATTGAATTGGCAATAAATATTAAATAATTATTGACTTGTCAGTTGGTTGTTATTGCATTTGACAATACCAATGCTACTTATTTCCAATCAAAAAAATAAATATTTCAAATTTCTCCCATTGATTAATTATATTTATTGCAAAATTACACGAAAAATTATTTCATCAAAACAAAAAAAACAAAAAAAAAAAATGACGAGAAAAAGAGTACCAATAAAATCACAAACTTTAATATCTAAATATTGAAATTGATTTTGAAATATGTCACAAATGTCATTGAACATTGACAACGACATCAATTTTTTTTTAATGTTCATCATTGCAACCAAATAAAAATGAACAAATACAATTTTTTAATTTTTTTAATTTTTTAATTTGCAAATTTTGGGAATAAGAAGTGGTAGAATCGAGTTAAGGTGTGCAACAGTAGATGTGCACGTGGATCCAACATTTCATACATAGGTATAAATATTTTTAGTTTGATCTTTTGATCGTTTGCAAGTAGAAATTGCCGTAAATATCGTGCCAACAATGTATATATACATATATATATATATATATATATACAGATAGTTGGGCGAGAGACGAGTGGTCGTGTCGCATTGCGACGCGACCAACAATAGGACCCAATACTGACCTCGAAAAATGACACGAGACGACTTGAAACTGCCAAACGTCGTGTTAACCACATTGTTAAATTCACATGCGAGAGAAACATGATATATATATATATATATATATATAGAAGTAAGAACCATGTATGTATGTTTGTGTATATATGTATGGACATACGAAGGATAACGTTTGTAGAATGTGGAGGGACATAAAATCGTTAGACTCGCGAGACAAGTATTTTGTTGGAGTCTTGGCTGCGTTGAATTAACGCTCCTCCGTATCGCAATCGGAGCGTGAAAATTTTACTCTTACAATACATATATTATTTTTTTATTCCATTATATATTTTTATTAATTCAGTATTAATGTGTATGTCAATGCAATACAACACGAAGTGCAATTGAACAAAAATTGAATATCAATGTTTTTTACATATTGAATTTTGTTTATTTTTCGTGGTGATGAATTATTATTCAGTAGGGTATTGATGTTGGGGATGTGGGCGGAGTTCGGTGGACGATGACAGAGATAGGGGATGCATTTTGCAGTATACAATAATTATGTACGAATTGTATATTTCGGTGCTGTTAAATTTTTCACCGTAAAAATTTTAAAATCACCACACCGTTACATTTCATGTTCAATTTTCCTTTTTTTTTTCTTTTTTCTCTCATATTTTTCTTTTTCATTTCATTTGGAAGCGATTCAAAATTAATATTTTCAACATGGCCACCGGAAGCTCACTCCTCTCGCTATGTGTCTTTTACAGTGATGAAAGAGAAAAATCCTGGCTTGACTGCACCACCACTGTATACGCGATTACGATATCGCGTTGTTCATTCATCCTGAACGACATATCTGCTGCATTAATATTTTATCGATTTGTATATTTTTATTCATTTGACAAAATGTAGAATTATGACACAATGCAATGACTTATTGATATCAATATGAAATTTCTCGTCCAATATCGATATTATTAATAGGTGGAGGACACAGTATTAATAAATGGATTTTTCATACAGTCATAATCAGTCTTATTACTATACAGTACGTCAGGGCGTGAAAACATATGGTGGATGCTGTACGTCTCTTCTTTATAATTTTATTCAATATTTCATTTCGTCTTTATTATTCTCTTATTTTTTTTTTTCTCTATTTATTTATTTCATGATTATTTTTTTTTCTATATGCAAAAAAGCTTCTTGAGATTTTGTTGAGTGCAGGAATAATGGAATTTGTTTAAGTTATGTCAAAATGGCGTCTGCATATACATATATGTTTATGTGTATGTGTAGGTGCAGTATGCCACTGACTTTGGACTTGGTTTACTCGTTTTTTCGGGTTTGATGTTGCCTCTGTTATATCAGTTTTTTGTCATTGCTGGTAGTGAGAGTGCCAAGAAAATCTTACCTACTTGTGAGAGAGACGCGTCAAGCTAAGTAGGTCGAATTTCTGAGACTTGGTAGGATTATACTTGAGGAATTAACCAAAGAGGTGGATAACGAAAAGGAGACAAAAGATAGAAAGTAAAAAAAAAAGAACATTTTAAATAAAAATGGAAGACAGAAAAATATTGGAGATAAATTCGATAATAAATAATATTAGTCATTGGTACAAATGAAAAATTTTCATCATGACAATTTATATAATGAAATTGTAACTGTTGTACCAACTTTTCGTAGTTTCAGAGCTGTAGAAAATTTAGTAGTAAAATAAGTTTTACGTCAGACGCACATACATCTACATATATATATATATATGTGAATGTAGATATAAATAATCTTTTCAATTCTTTTCATTTTCTTTCAAATGAAACCTACCAAATAGTAAATTATATAAATAATTAAAGAAAAATTTTTTGTTTTCTTTCAAAAACCATAAAAAGCAAACATTATTCAAAGCGATGCGATATTCATTCTTCTGCCTCTATTAAATAATAATAATAATGATAACAGTATTAAAATTAAAAAAAATAATTCATGATGGAAATCATGCGAGTCTATTCGTTTCAATAAATATTATTTTTTGTCTGAATATAATAGAAACCCATGCACTCCATTATTATTCTCTTACATATTTTTTTCTCTGTCTATCTACCATCATCCATTTTATATATTCCATGAACGGTAATATGGTCATCAACCCTTTGCCACGATTCACTCCCTTTTGCTTAAAATAAAAAACGAACAAACTCGTGAAAGTCAGAAATAAAAAAGTTGATACTTTGTAACGTTACACACTTCACATGTGTTCGCAAGATAAATCTATCGAACCGAAAGCGATGACTCTTGTAATTTTGTCCCTCGTGTCTGTGCATCTACAATATATATCGAATGAGGGATGAACTAAAACCCTCGAGGAATGCGTGTATGGGTGCGAACAAGAGAGGAAGCGAGGAATAGAGAATAATAAATAGAGAAAAAGAAATGAGATAAAAAAAAATAAAGGGACGAAGAAGAGACGAGGGGGCGGCGGCGGAAGGCAGACGGGCGGCAGACGCCCCATGCTTATCCGTTTCTCTCTTCACCCCTGTTCATTCTACCCCCTCTACCATCACCAATCCCCATACCATATTCCAATGCTTTTTCCCTCCGCACTTCCGACCTCACCGCGCCATCACATCCGTGACTCACCAAAACCGTTATATGCAATGAAACCATCCCGTTTTCCGTCCACGTTCATGTTTCTCTTTTTATATTTTTCTATGTGCAAAACTCTTGATGGATTTTGGTTCTCTCCGTTGGTTATAATACAAATGTGCGTGTCATTCAAAATGTGCACATTAAATTGTAGCAGAAGAAATTTTATTTCAAAATTCCTATTTTGCCAGATAAACAATTGCAGTGTATGAAAGATATTTTTTTTTTTTCTATGCATATTTATTAAATAATGTTTCAATTATATATTTTTGTTTTTATTTCATGCTCAGATGTATGACTGATTGTATGATGTAATTGCTTTGTTTATGGGGGATTTGGAATTATTTATCTTGTTAATTGAATAAATGTTTGTTGACGGACTTTTTTATGTGAGGAAAATGTGAGAAATTTCATGTCCAAGGGTTTATAGTTGTGTCATATAAAGAAATAAATAGTGAGAGAATATTAATCTGTAGTAAATTATTTCACAAAACATCCGCCTAGTCGCGCCAATATAGCAATAACAGCACTGTGACATTAAATGCACAATGGCAAAACTTTCAACTGTCATGTAAGCTCACTCAACAGTGCAATTTCATAGCGCAGTTATAAAGGGAGAAAAGCAGAAGGAGACGAATGAATTTGTGCAATATCTCACGCACTGAATTTCAGTATATGTCTTTTCACAGCTCATAATTTTCTCAATATTCTTGAAATTTTTATATCTGCAAGGTTCTTCCTGTTTTTATTTTTATTTTTTTTCCCCCATTTTTTTTTAAATATTTTTTCGCGTTTCACTGCATCATTTTTATACTCGATCGATTATACTCCACACGATTTATTGATAATGAATATTTTATAAAATATTATTGGATCTTTATTGAGTCATTTGTGATATTTTTTTTATTTTTTTCATTTTTCATCAAGCGGTTTTATATCATTAAATAAATATAATTATTGTTTATATCGATTTCAGGACGAACATTGAATGGGCAACCGCTCTTAGAGTTTCCAATGTCGAGCGGTGAACCGGTTTTGGAGCCATTGCGAATTAAAAGAGCGACTCTGTGGGCGAGAGTAGAATTGAAACATGCTCATCATTATCAGCATCATCGACGTCAAAGCAATCAGCGAAATATAACACTGTGGGTTTTTCGTGTGCGTTGCGGTAACACAACCCATTTACGCGGCAAGGTAAAATACAATATTTATTTAATCACCAAAAAGAACAATTAACTGAAATGATAATTTAAGAAAAAAAATTAAATTTTTTTATTTATGTATTGTTACATTGTCATACTATTATATATAATTATTTTAGGAGCTCAGTGAACATCTAGAAATGGTGACATCATTGGGTGTGAACATTGGCCAATTGGGTTGGCAAAAGTTTGATGTAACAAAAGTTGTTAGCAATTGGTATACGACGCATGGAAGTGCGCGACTGACGCTTCTCGTTGATTGCACGGGTTGCGGTACACACGTGCACATATCCACATTTGCTGTGCAAACACCACGCGTCATTGATTCATCAATCAACACAAAAGGTCCGAGTCTATATTTGACAAAAGAAAAGCAAATACATTTCTAGTAATAGTTTTGAATATTCGCAGCATTATCAATGTTACAAAAATGATTCATGACAAAATTAATTATTAACCCATTGCAATTTTGTCTATTATATTGATTGATGCAAAGTGAAAATTCGTTGGTTCACGTTTGTTTAATATTAATGAATCATTGGAAAAATATTGCTTGATAGTATGCTTAAATGTACGATTATAATTAGATTAATTTGGGATGACGGTATATTTAATTGGCAATCAATTTTATTTTAGACGCTCAAGATCCGGATCGTCCATTTTTAGTTGTTCGCACGGATCCAGCGGCGGTTAAACGCGTGAGGAGACGGGCGATTGAATGTAGCGGCGCGATAAAAGGACAATGTTGCAAACAGAGATTTTATGTCAGCTTCTCGCAGCTTGGATGGGATGACTGGATAATTGCACCGCAAGGGTATGCTATAAATCTTATATATATCACGCTCTATCATAACATTCATCGGTTATTTTGTTTATATTTTAAAATCAATTTTGCTCATCAATTTATTCAGTTTTAATTATTTTTTTTTTCTCCTCTCATTTATCTTGGGTAGGTATTACGCCAATTATTGCAGAGGTGATTGCGCCGCTGGTCATCGTACGCCTGATACTTTTCTCAATTATTACACTCATGTAATTGAGGAATACAGAAAAATGGACAGATTGGCGGGGATGCAGCCTTGTTGTGCACCATTAAAATTCTCATCAATGTCTCTGATTTATTACGGCCCGGATTCCAACATTATCAAACGCGATCTGCCAAAAATGGTGGTAGACGAGTGTGGATGTCCATAATAGCATTGAAAATTAATGGCTGCTATAACCAATATTTAAAAGTGGGTAAGACACATATAACCTTGGTGAAATAAAATTCTTTATCAAGGTCCATGAGAATCTTTGGTACGGATCGCTTTGATAACATAGATAAATTTGGCGCAGTGAATTCGATTTATAATTATAAGAGAGGAAAATTTAAGATTGAAGCGGGGAGAGAGGGAAAAAATGCGTGAGCGATGTCAAAGATTTATAATTTAGGTGCGCAATGATTCTGTTTTATTTTTTTTTTATTTTGGTGAAACATGGACTTATTAATGAATCTAGTTAGGATAATAAAATTGAAAGAGCAAAACGAAAATAAAGGAGGGCGGGGGAAAAAAAAAAAGAAAAAAAAACGCGGTCCGCACACATTAATGCAGTTTATACTCGCGATTGAAATGATGAAAAAGAAAAAAAAATGGAGCTGGAAAAAAAAGTATTAAGAATATATAGTTAATAATAAAAAAAAAAGGGAGAGGAGGTGATTGAAGAGAAATAAAGAATTAAAGAAACAAATGGAATAAAATTAATAACAATAATAAATTGAATTAACATCCAAGATTCTTACTGATGAAGAGCTTAGTCATTTTTTGAATTAGTTTGCGAATGAAATAATTAATATAAATATAAGATTAATTGAAGAATAAAATATAATATTGACATCAGGACAAATGAAAGCAAAAAAAAAAATTGATGAATAAATAAATAAATAAATAAATAAATAAATAAATAAACCAATATGTAATAATTCTTACACAATATATAGTGTATATACGAAGTGATTCATCCGAATAATTAATTATTAAGTAATATTAAATATAAACAAACAAAAAAATAAATAAATAAATAAATAAAACTCAATCTAATTGCCTTGTTTTTTATGCGAAACAAAACAAATAAATAAATAAAACAAAACGTAAATGAAAGTATTGAAACTATGCGGACGAACTTATTACAAAATACGGGGACAAAAAAAAATATAAAAAAATAAAAAAAAAATATGATAATAATAATAATAATTATTAAACGAATTTAAAATTCAAAAAGCAAAGCAGAAACGAAATGAAAGTAATAATAATGATTGAAAGTGTGAACGAAGATCGATACAAAAATTAATGGATAAATAAATTAAATTAAAATATTAATACGTAAAAATGAAATGCCGGATTTAGTATTAAAAATCTATTTAATGCGTGTATATACATATATATTATTCATGCAATTGGCGCAGGTGTTAATGTGAATCGTAAAATAGTCTCTTTTTACTTTTCATTTTTTTCTTGTCATTGCATGCGCGAATTGCATGCTGATATATGTCAGTGATATTTGACATGCAAAGGGAGAGGGAGAAGAGCGAGAGGATAAAAGTAAAACTGAAAACGCAGCGGATAAAACAAAATAATAAAAAGAGGCGAAATAATTAAGAGTTCAACAAAAATCTATGAAGATTAAGAAAACAAAATAACTAACTATTAATTAATTAAAGGGGGGCGGGGGGGATTAAAAATGATTTGGCGATTTTTAATAGGGAAAATTATTAAAAAAAAAAAAGCGGAATGTGGGAAAGGGTTTAAGGTAAGTTTTGAAAATTTTACAAACATGTTGAATTACCGTAACGACTTTCTCTCGATAAACAAATCAATCTCAGTAAATACTCACAAACAAATAATAAATAATGTGCTGTTATTATTATGTTAGTGCATTCTGCATGATTGTTATTATGTGATCTGAAGATAAAACAGATAAAACAGAGAACCCACTCTTCAAAGTGTATTTAAGAATGGATCAAGAGTGAGTTGCAAAATTTTCAAAATACCAATTGTTTTTATGTTTAATAAAATGATGAAGTGATTGAGGATTTAAAGGAACAAGAAATGAATGAAAACGTGACAATAAATCAAAAAAAAAAAATGATAACATTTCCGGTCTGGGAAATTTGAAATTTTTGTACTTTCAAAAAAATAAATAATTAAAAAATAAAAATATGGCGAACAACTGTGGGTCGACGATTGTTGAACAAAGTAAGTAATGAAACTCGACCAAAATAAGATATGACTCAAAAGAGAAAAAGTGGCGAAAATAAAGTAATAAAAAAAAAATTAATAACATGATATATTCCAATGATTTGTGGGGCAGAGTTCAATTGGAAAAAAAAAAAAATGGATAGCAATAATGTATTTAAAGGGAAAAAAAGTAAAAAAAAAAGAAAGTATGATAATGAAAGTGTCAACCCACGCAGCCTTACTGGGCCTTATTAAGGTTATTCTCGCATTATTACTAAATTTAATATTTAAAAGATAAAAAAAAATAAAAAAAAAACACGTACGCGATTCGATCGTTTAAGGTGAATGTAAAAAAGAATTATTTGAGAAGAATAAAAAAGAAAATGAATACAACATACATAAGCACACATTCACATATACACGTACACACTTTATTCCAATAAATTTTTCTTGAAATGCGTATGGAAGGAAATAAATCTTCACACACAGAAACACACACATACATGAATACTCCGCGGAAAGACTTTCACCATTTTTCAGCTCGCCAATACATGAAAAAACAAAAAAAAAAAAACATTGCGTCCAATAAAAAAAAAAATTACAAACGACTTGCGCGTACTTCCTAGTAATCACTAAAGAATGGTTTAGGGTATAGAATGGTTTGAGGCTATCGAGAGCACTGACATGACAATGAAATGAAAGAAAAGAAATGAAATGAAAACGAAAACGAAAATAAAATAAAAAAGAGCGTCAGAATTTATCAGCATCGGAATGATATCAAGAATAAAAAAAAATAATAAACTGAATGGAACGTGAAGTTTCGATTGAAAATAAGAGGAAAAAAAAACAAAAGTAATTAAATAAAATACTAACAGTTGGACAAATAATTAAGCCTTTATGAGCTCAAGGACTGTATTACAAGATCCACTCTTAATGTATAAAAAGAAGTTTAAAAAGCGATATTAAATCTACATAAACTATTATTGCAAAGTAACAAAACAAATGAAAAGAAAAAAACAAAAAAAAAAAACAAAAAAGTATTTGCGGCTTCGATTAATTCCACGGCTTTTGAATAAAAAAAAAATCAATCTAAAGTAATGACAAACTATTCTCAAAATATTTGTAAAGAAAAATAAAAACATAAATTCGTAATGCAAAAATGAATGTGAAATAAGAAGTGCGTTAAGGGTCAAGTGATAAAAAAAAAAAAAATGAATAAAAAAAATGAAACACGTTGTAATATCGATACTCTTTTTTCATAAAATACAATGAAATCTCTGAAATATGTTTAGATTAATTTACAATAGTCAATTTGACAACTGTTTTCAGAGGTTTGACTGTATGTATATATATATAAAATAAAATTCCCAATTGTAAAATGGGTCCCCGGATGCGTTGTGAATTTTTAGGCAATTTTTTGAATTTTTCGCGGGCTTTCGCCGCTGTGGAGCTTGAACGACGTAATTTTGGGAGGTGATGGATGACAGTGGATAATGCTGATGATGATAATGATGATGATGAGGATGATGATGGTGAATAATTAAATAATAGCCAAAGGAAACAAGAAAGTATTTAGATAAAATATTTAATAGCTGAATTTTGTAAATTTTTTCCGTTGGAGCTTTTTTGCGCGTGATCAATTCGCTCGATAACGGTTAGCAATTTGACTGCGTAATATTTAAGAGCATTTGTTGATGTGATGAAAAAAAAAAATAATAATAATATTGATAATGATTAAATAAAATTTTGTGTAAGATTGAGAAAGAATGCGATATGTCAAAAAAAAATTTAATTAATTACCAAAAAACAACAAACGAAATCAATAAATAATTAAATCTGTGTTCCTGTAAAATTTGTGGTGGAAAAGTGCGAGGGACGGTAATTTAATAGAAACCAGAAAAATATTAACATATTTATATTCACTTTGATAATCCATCAACGATTAAATCGTCGTAGTGTACAATTTTTTGTCAGCACAATAAACATTTTTACGAGACAATTTTTTTTACATTTCAAAATTATCCATTTTCATTTGTCTCTTTGTAATCTGTAATTTTCTAATATTTTCTACCTCTCTTGTTGCTTCTCTCGCCCTTTCCATCCATTTAAATCAAAACTAAAGTGGAAAAAAAGCAACAAATAAAAATAAAAATAATAAATTTAGCGTCGAGTGTGTGAATTTCCGTCTCTCTTCGTTAGTAAAACGTTAATTATTTTTCGACATGCTTCATTGTTATGTGACATTTTTCCGACCATATTTGAAAGAAAAGAAAAAAAAATAAAAACAAAAAAACATAACGAATAAACTATACATCAAACGTACTTAAATAAAAAAGAAAAGAAAAAAAAAAAAGAAAACACATTGCGAATTTAATAACACAATTCTATGCTCGTTGCATCCTTATTTGTCCTTACAGGATATATTATAATACGAAAGATGCAGATCCATAAAAAAAACACCCCGAAAAAAAAATTAAACAAAAAAAAATAAAAAAAAAAAAAAACAAAATATATATACATATATATATATATATATATATATATATAAAAATTAAAATTGTCTTTTCTCTTTATCAAGATGCCTCAAAACACGCAATTCCATTTTTTTAAAATAATAAAATATTTAAAAAAAAAAAACAAAAACCAATGTGTTCATAATTTATTTAAGTGCATTGCAAAATAGCAACCATTTTATAACTCCATTTCCACAACTATCGCACTCAATTCATAATAATTTTCAATTAATTACTTTCGCAAATATTTAAAAAAAAATCTATTTGAATATTTTTATTTTTTCAATTTACACTTCAACATCATTCAAGCTCTTCAATGAGAGCAGAATGAAAAAAAAAAAAAAAAAAAAAAAAATCGTTATTCATATTGGTGGACACGTGAAAGTTTATGCGCGACGTTTGCAGTTTAAAAAGTTTCAAGGCGCCTATTATTCATTTGAAGTGGGTCGCGAGTTCATTGGTGGGTTAGTGATGCATTAAATGTCCGCATAATGTAAATTTATATGAAAAAAAAATACCTTTAAAGCCATTAAATCTTTTTAGCTGATAGTGTTTCAATATGTATATACTACAAACGATGTTTAATTTTCAATGCGTTCAATAAAATTTGCAAAATAAATTATCTCATATATAAAATGTCAATTTATATGCGTGAATAAAAATGAACTTACGGTTGTTTGAAAAAATCGAATAAAAAGTTTTGGCAAAGTAGTTGACTCGTCCTGTGGCTCTCACCATTTCAATAAAAATATACAAATTATTCAAAAAATATATAAATGTAATTTCCCACTAAACCCAAAGACTATTATTTTAAATGTAATGTAACGATTTATCGTCACTTCCATGTCGACTTATAGCGAACAAACTTTTCAGATTAGCACAAGACACATAAAAAGTAAAATTTATTTTTATATTAGGTAATGCGACATGTAATATAATATCACCATCAATATTTCACTTTATCACTCTATCATGAATTTGAATCATTAAAAAAAATATAAATATTTCAATTATCTTCCGAATATTTACTATACGGAATCTGCATTATCGAGATCAGGAAACAGATAGTAATGCTCACGTGGCAGTTTTTAGAACTATATTGGTGCACAAATCGCTATGTATAGAGAATGACATTTCGATCAGTTTCGAATTTACAAAATTGTTTCCAATAAACATGGCGGCATTCGGCAAAACTGATATGTTTTCTGCGTCGCCTTTTTGGCAAAATGGACCTGCACCAGGTGCAATTTACAATTTTCCAGGTCGATTACTTGGTGTTGATGCATCAGGCGTTCAAAGATCCCAGTAAGTTTCATTTATTTACAATTCAAAAGTCATGTTAAAACTCATCGTAACAAAAGTGCTTGTCACGCCATGTATTTAATTTTTTATCAATCATTTAATTAAATGTTTCATATTAAACATACAATAAACAAGTTTATTCAAATAATTCTGCAACAATTGTTCAAAAATATTTTGATAAATTTCGAAATTAAACCAAGTTTATTGACCACAGCCAATCCTAACCTCAAAATCGTGTTTTTCTTTAACGAATTGTCTATCTGCAGAGCACAAAATTTGATCTATCTATAAAAATAATTATCAAATGATTTACAAATCGAATAAAAAAAAAAAAATAATTGATACTATTTAATTTTTTTCTTTTTCACTACTGACAACTTTTAGATCTCCAGTAACAACTGGTACATCAGTTGTTGGCATTCAATTCAAAGATGGTGTCATGATTGCTGCTGATATTCTCGCTTCGTATGGATCACTCGCCCGATACAGAAATGTCGAGCGTATTTTAAAAGTAAATAAAAATATTATTCTTGGCGCTGGTGGCGACTACGCTGATTATCAGTACATCAAAAATATCATTGAGCAAAAAACGTGAGCAAAAACCAATACAATTTCAATTTCCAATTACATTTGTTACTACCAACATGAACCACAAAATTAATTTTCATATGATATATAATTGAATAGTCTTGAAGAGCAGTGTTTGGACGATGGTTTTACTCTCAAACCAAAATCCCTACATTGCTGGTTAACGCGTGTACTCTACAATCAACGATCCAAGTTTGATCCATTGTGGAATAATTTCATCATTGCTGGAATTGAAAATGATAAACCGTAAGTAAATAAATTCCATTGCCTTCACAATTAAACTAAATATAAATTAATATTTTTTTTTAAATTGTATTATTGATTGTAGATTTATGGGAACTGTTGACAAACTTGGTACAGCATATGTTGATCCAGTAATAGCAACTGGTTATGGTGCTTACATTGCAACGCCGTTGCTTCGAAAGGCATATGATCAAAATAATGAAATGACTGAGCAAGAGGCTGCTGAAATATTGCATAAATGTATGGAAGTACTTTTTATGCGCGATGCTCGATCATTCCCAAAGGTAAGTTCCACAAAATACAGTATTGTCAATTCGTAATAATTTTCTAAGAATTGTAAATTTTACATCAATGAATTTTGATTTTTTTCTATTCCAATATTTCTATACAATTTTATACAATATATTTTTTTTTAATTTATATTTCGTTGTTTTTTAGTATCAATTGGGTGTTATTACAAAGGAAAATGGTGTGGAAATACGCGGACCAATTGGTAATGCAGGTTATTGGGAGTTGGCAAACATGGAAAAACCAGTTGCAAATTGATAAATGAATTAATCAATCAGTTGATTTAATTTATCTCTTCATATAAAATATTAATTAATATTACGAAACTTGATAAAAAATAAACATTTTTATTGATAATATTATTTACATTTTGTGGATTTTATTTCGATGAAGAGGCTAAATATGACACATTTTATTTGGATTAGTAGGTAAGTACGTCACAACCCTCGTTGGTTATTAAAATTGTGTGTTCGAATTGGGCAGTTCTTGCGTCATTCGTTGTCACTGCAGTCCATCCATCATCGAGAATTTCTATTTCACAGCCATTTTGGCTCAAAACTGGTTCAATAGTAAATGTCATACCCGGACACATTTTTCCCGGATAGTCATTGGCTACGTAAACACAATTGTAAATATTTAAATATGATATGGTGGATGATAATTATTTTTGTTTATTTACAGCAGAGTAAACATTGTCACCAACCAAAATGAAAAATGTCCGGTGGCCCATGAAAATATTGGCCTATACCGTGGCCAACAAATGCTGGAACCACTGTCAATCCATTTTTATTCGCGATTTCTTCAATGACATTACCTTAAATTAATAAATATAAACAAACATTGTGTCATTAATTGCTTTGGAATACAGTTTGTGTTTATGTGATAATATAAATGATAATTGATTACCAATATTGCAAAAATTTTCGTTAGGTTTGCAAATATTAATGGCAGCATTTAAACAACTTTGAGTTACATCAATGAGTTTTTCTGCTTCAATATCAATTTCACCGACTGTAAACATCTTTGAACAATCTCCATGGTAGCCATTTAAATATACCTGTAGTAATATTTATGGAGAGAGTGAAAAAGATTTTGGATTGATATTAAATATATGAAAAAATGGATTTTTAAATAATTTTCATACAGTGACATCGACATTGAGAATATCGCCATTTTGCAGTGGTCTATTATCTGGTATTCCGTGACAAGCAACATTATTAACACTGGTGCAAACTGATTTTGGAAAGTCACGATAATTCAATGGACTTGGATATGCGCCATTATTTATAATCATTTCGTGAATTTGTTCATCTAAATAATCAGTCGTAACCCCTGGCTAAAATAATAAATTATTTCATTGATCATAAAGCGATGAGCAAAGAGAATCTTAAGTACATGGAGAGAATTTTATACTAAGTATTAACCTTTGCACAATATTTATCCTGGGAAACATTCTCTCTGTGTATATATATAAATGTTTATTATATTTATTTGATCTACCGATAAAATTACCTTGACAAATAATCGAACATTGTTCAATATTGTTTTTGCAAGAATGCAACTTTGTCGCATAGATTCAATTTGATTTTCATTTTTAATTTCAATTTCATCATTTGTTTCATTGGGAATTAGTGTTTTGTAATACGATGGCTTTGGAATGCAAGATGGAACTTTTCGTCTTTCTGATACCAGCCATGGATAAACTGCCTCGTATTTTCCAAAAGAATTGTCAATTATTCTTCGCTCTGGTGGAATAAAAGTTGACGAGGACAAACATGGTGTAGGTGACTGATAAATAATAACACAAAAAAATATTAATTTATAGAAATTACTATTAAACTTACTCTAGCGTAAATCTAAGGTGTTCTTGCAATTACTTTAGGATTATTGCGAAGTATTTCTTTGATAAATGATCGTGCACTTGAAAAATTACTCGATGAACATTTTCTTAGCATTATTAACAGATATGTAAATTTATATTGACTGTCAACAGTTAAATTTCTATTAAATTATTGAATTTATCCATCTAATTGTAAACGTCGGCAAGTGAATTTTCGAGGGGACATCTTGTGGAATTATTTGTGAACTAAATTAAATATTTTTGTGTCAAAATTGCTACATCTCGGAAATTTTTATTAGAGTGGATGGGATTAAGTGGAATCATTTAGATTATTATGGAATTAGAGGGTTTATTCACTTATTAATATTGATTGATTGATTGTGAAGTTAAATAATAATAATATTAAGATACGTGATAAATAAACAATGTCGTTGGAGTGTGAAATATTTGATGACAGCGAGGCACAATTGCCGCAGGATCTTGAAGAGGATTTTGTACAGGAGGTTTTAAAATCTGGCACAGATCTACGACAATATTCAAGACAAATTGAAAAAGAATTGAAAGAAGTGGAGAGTCAATCAATTCAAGATTATATAAAGGAGAGTCAAAATATTGCAAGTTTGCACAATCAAATTGCAGCGTGTGACAATATTTTAGAGGTTAAAACACGACATTATCGCATGTTATTGATGTTGTCACTAATATTGTTGACAGTGACATAGATAAAAAGTGATATTTTTATTTCAGACAATGGAGTCGATGTTGATTGGATTTCAAACAGATCTTGGGAGTATCAGTACTGAAATATTAAATTTACAAAAAAGATCTGTGGCAATGAGCAAACAATTGTCCAATCGTCAGGCCATTAGAGGTCCACTGAGTCAATTTATAGAAGAAATGACAGTGCCGGAGACATTAATAACGTATGTTATCATTTATTTATATAATTTATATAATTTTTGCAGAAAAAATGAATATTAAACAAAAATATTGTATATCTATCATTAATTTATGATTATTCATTCATTATTAGTGGAATAATGGAGTGTGCAGTGACAGACAAAGAATTTTCAATTCATCTACAGAATCTCAATCACAAAATTAATTTTATCAAAGAGCAAAGCTTTAAGGAAGCTAAATCATGTTTGGATGTGAAGGACATCGTTGAAAAATTGAAGATAAAGGCAATGGCTAAAATACGTTGCTATTTATTGGAGCAAATATATAAATTTCGTAAGCCAATGACGAATTATCAAGTGCCACAAAATAATATGCTAAAATATAAATTTTTCTTTGAATTTGTACTTGCCAATGAGAGAAATGTCGCTGAAGAAATTTGTGGTGAATATGTTGATACTATGAGCAAAATTTATTTCTCGTATTTTAAATCTTATTCATCGAAACTTATGAAATTGCAGGTAAGTGAAAAAATTAATAGATATAAAATAGCAAATAGAATAGTGAAGTGGAATAATAATTGTCAATTATTGTATATATTCGATTTAGTTTGAGGAGAAACCGTCAAAGGACGATTTAATGGGTGTTGGGGACACAGCCGCACGTGGAATTTTCCACAAGACAACATTAAAACACCGTGGAACTGTTTTTTCCATTGGCGCTAGAGGTGATATTCTTGGATCTCAATTGGAAGATTCAATAATTGTTCCACATACTGCCTCAAAGACACGAGTAAATTATCCCAATTTTGTTTTTTTGCTTCAATATAAAATAATTATCGAACTTTCGTCACATTTCGATTTTTTTATTTATTTATCAGTATCACTATGAAGCTTTATTCCGGAGTGAACAATATGCATTGGTTGATAATGCATGCCGTGAATATTTATTTCTTGCGGAATTTTTTAAAGTTCGCGGTGTTCAGGCTATGGATATTTTTAATCAGGTATGAAAAGCAAAATATTGAGCCAAATATAAATGAAATTGGATTGTTTAAACTGCCCTAATTATTATTATTATTAATTTATTACACACAGGTTATGGGAAGTACATTGAGTGCAATGTTGAAAAATCTTCAAGCATTTGTCGAGGATTGCTATGACACAATTGCACTATTTTTATGTTTACATCTTGTTATGCGTTATCAAATGATTTGTCATAAAAGAGCAGTTCCGGCGCTCGATAAATACTGGGACAATTTGACATCAGTTATTTGGCCAAGGTATTAAAAAAAAAAACATTTTATTTCATCTTTATTTTTTATACACTGTAATAATTCATTAATTCCATTTAATGATTTAAATAATATCGATAATTATTTATTTGTAGATTCTATCATGTATTCGGTTTGAATATTCAAAGTATAAAAGACTGTGATCCGCTGAAATTTAATAAAGAAACCGGTCCTCATTATGTAAGTGAGAAACAAATGGAAACTAATAATGTTATTGTTATTTCTCGATATTTTTTCTAGTTCAATAATTTTATTTGTTTTATTCATTTGTACTTGATTCTTTAGATAACGAGACGATATGCGGAATTCAGCGCTGCGATGGTGGGCGTTAGTGAAGGATTTCCGTGCGAAGGTGCAACACAATTGCTCGCTGAACTTCGCGAAGCTGTTCAATGTTTTTTGTTACGTATGGCGGCCATTTTTCCAAATCGTATTCATCAACTGGTTTTTCTTATCAACAATTACGATTTGGTTCTGGGTGTTCTTGTGGTAAATTATCAATTAAAATATACCTAAATTTCAATAGCAAATAAAAAATTATTATTCTTTGGTGTTTGTTTTTTTTTTTTTCTAGGAGAGAACGCGCGATAATTCCAAGGAAATGGAGAGTTTTAAAGAGCAGTTGGCAGCGAGATCGTCCGAGTATATTGAAGAAGTTTTGTCACCGCATTTTAGTGGGATTATTCAGTTAGTGAAGGAATCAGAAGCGCTCTTGGAAAAAGGACAAGTTGATGATTTAAAACGACACGAGGCGCGTGCACTCGACCTTGTGCAGTCATTTACAAATAATTGGAAACGTTCATTAGAAGAAATAAATGGCGAAGTGCTTAAATCATTTCCCAATCTTGTTTTGGGCGCTGCGCTCGTTCAACGAACAATGACACAATTAGTATCGTACTATCATCGATTGCATAAAATTTTACCAGCAAATGCGCGAACTCAGCTTACAAACATTCATCATATTATGGTTGAAATTAAAAAATACAAAACAAATTTTTAAATATTGATGCTGTTATTGTATTTTATTTTTCATCTATTATGTCCGATGGATCTTAATCTTTATGCAACTGT
>CAJUYH010000088.1:129528-144813 GCA_910591685.1 Galerucella tenella | reverse complement strand
AATTAAGTATTTAATTGAAAAATTTATTTTTATGAAGAATATTCTGTACATTTATTTTAGAGAAATAATACAGTTGTGATGTTACACCAGTTAATGAAATGAAATAGTTCGCTCAACTCACTATTGCATGATACGAATAGTGTAAAGAATAAAAAAAATACAAACAAATGAATTGTGGTTAATATTGAATTATGTGCTCGATATTTCTCAATAATTATTTCGTGTAATTATGAATTATAAATTAGTTAGTAACATCAAAATTACAATTATTCATATAATTTACCAACTAAATTTACATGTCCGCGTGTCCCAATAAAAAAAAATTAATAAAGAAGAAAATAATAATATAAATAAGTGGTTGGTTAATTTTGTATTTGCCAGTCATTCGTACAATGTATAGGATAAATTGTTTATTTTTCTCTTGTGTGTTTTCTCTCTATATCTATTTATTGAGACGCGCGAAATACATTGGTCATATATATTTATATAATACAATTCCATTTCACGTACTTCATATCGCATGTCGTTTATGGCATTATTTTTATATTTACTCTCTCATATTTATAAATAGAAGAGAAACAAAAATACGAATTATCGCGGTTCCAAATATATATATATATATATATATTTTTTTTTTCTTCTTTCTTATCTTCACTCTTTGCTATTATTATTTATTCTTTTTTTTCTCAGTTCATTAGAGGATTGCGTCAAGTGCATGGATTACACCGTTGGTAGCCGGAACATTGTTAGTGGAAACTTGAGCTTCATTCACGAGGATTCGACCTGAAATAAATAAATTATTTTATATAAGAGATTCTGTTGAATTTATATTAAATCAATGGTGAAATAAATCGATATATTTGTTCGTTCGTTATTACGCGTATCTACAATTGAAATGGCTCTTTTAATATGCAAATAGCATTGGGGAGTTTAAAAAAGCAGGGAAGGAAGGAAAGAATATGAAAAAAAAAATTTAATACGGAAAAAGATATTGCGGAAATAAAAAGTAATAGTAGAGTAGTGGAGCCGTGGGAATTTTTTTTTTTGCCGGCACGTGACGGCTAGAGCAATTGAGGCAATTTCCTTCCGTCGATCTAACGACAATTGCTCGGAATTTATTATTCATCATGCAATGTATGAATGTACGAAAAGTGTAAGAATGCATTGCGATAATGGAACAGAAAGAAAAAAAAATTGAAATGCAATATTCTTTCATTGTTTAGACGAACGTCGAGGAAGTTTGTCTTACATTTTATGTCAATTGAAGGCACTTCATTATTTATCCCAACCCTTTTTCAACAGTTGTATATCCTAATATAAAATTGCTACGTGACTTTAAACAAAAATATGTGAGTAAACAATAATAATAGAATGAAATGAAATAACAATTAACATTTATTATAATTGTAGATGTACGAAGTGAATAATTTGTGATGATAAAGCAAAATGGGAGAAAGCGATTGGATCTTTATTGGTGGCTTACGAAATTTTTATTAAAACTTCTTGCTTTATGGCCAATACTCAATAATAATTTACTCTCCACTCGAATATTTAATAATATTCATTTGTATATTATCACCATTGGTACAATATACCAAATTATTGGTATGACTGCGATGTGTTATATGAATTTTACTGATTTTATCTCTGCTGCTGAAAGCATCGGACCAATGGTCAGCATTTATTTTATTTTATTATAAAATATTGTGAGAATTAAATGTTTTGTTTTTTTTTCAGATGGGACTGTACATATCATTTGGAAAATTATGTCTGTACAGATATGAGCGATGTAGACTGGCTCATTTGGCTGAGTCAATTGAGGATTCAATTAAAAATGAGATATGCGATGAGCATAAATATTTGGAAAAATTTGCAATCATTGGCAGTATGGCGTGTGGATCATTGCATTGTGTTTGCATTATTCTTACACTTGGTTATCTCAGTTTTCCATCATTTACATCGGAAAGAATGCTTCCTTTCGCAGTGTATTATCCGTGGGATTGGAAAAATTCAACAATTCTTTATGTCATATCTTACAGTCATGAAGCAATGATTACACTTCTATTGACAAGCGCAAATGCCACTGAATTCACTTATGTATGGTCAATTTGTCATTGTTACGCCAGATTAAGGGTTGTAAAGGAAAAATTAATGGAATTTTCATTGGATTATATTCACCGCGATGACAAAGAAGTGAAAGAATTTATTTCATCATTTGTAAAAATTCATAGTAGAATTCTCAGGTAATTTTATATTTTTCTTTTGTCTGTAACTTGTATTTTTTTTAAATAAAAAATACTATAACTTTTACTGTTTTCTTATTTCATTTTTTTTCTTGTTTTTTTTTTGTTTCATCAACATTTCGCAGTGATGTGGAGTTTATTAATGGAGCATATACAAATATTGTATTGTTACTTTTTCTCGCTGCTGTTGTTGCTATCTGCTGCGCCGGTTTACAAATTACAAGTGTAAATGTTTTTATAGCATCTTTTATTACCTGAATTATTTTTTGTTTCATTTTTTGTTCAGTGATTGAAAACAATTCTATTGTTGAATTGAAGATGTGCAGAATTTATGTTGTAATGAATCGCATTTATTATTGTTTAATTTCTTTTTTTATTTCTCTTCTTTAGGCATCAGCAAAATCGAGTTATGCTATACTTTTTTTGCTACTGGCTATTTATTTCGCCGAGCAATTGCTATTTTATTATCTTCCAGGGGATATTCTTGCGGAAGAAGTGAGTATATTTAGTAAAAGCCAACAAAAATTTCTACAAATATTTTACTCTATGAGTAAAAATGTATTTGAATAAAATAGAGATTTAAAAAAATATTGAATATATTTAAATGATTTCATTTAATGAGGCATTGGCAGTGGCATTTGCCGTATACAGTTGCGGTTGGGAATCTCTCGATGTAAAACATCGTAAGACCATGACGCTTGTAATAATGAGAAGCAACGTGCCGTTAAAATTACTTGCCGGTAACTTAAGTCCACTACGATTGGAAAATTATGCATCGGTAAGTTTTTATTGCTCCGTATATGGATAAGAAAAAAATATCCACCGATTATTTACACTAATGTTAAATTCATGAAATAGAAATATTAAAAAATATTAATTTGCAGTTTTTAGCAACAACAATGTCATATTTTACATCGATACAAGCTGTAGCAAACGATTGACACAAACAATTACCAATAGCAGAGATCGTACAAAAAAAAAATTACAAATATAAATATTATTATAGCAGTTTCAATTGAATTATTATTGTCACTACAACTCTCCCATTCATTTTTTGATTCACGGCATTGTACGTGCTGAGAACGAAGGAGAATAAAATATAAAAAATGGAATTATTCTATATATGTACAACGTGAAAGTTTAAGCGGTGATTATAGAGATCAAATTTTCTGGGTTACACACTTGTATACTGATTAATTATTTTATCATTTCATTCACTACACAACACTGCTCATCATACACATCACTTTCCATTTTTTCATGCATCTTCAAATTAATAGATAGAATTATTCCATCACCTTATGATCCTGCTATTAACAAAAATATCTTTCGTCATTCGCCCAAACTTTCTTTCACACGGCAACCCAGCAATTTTAATGCGTCCAATCAATCAATCAATGAATCAATCAATCACTTACTTAGCCAACCCGCATATTACAATCAAAAACAAAATTAAATTGAGAAAATACAAGAGCAGAGCAATATCAAACACCACCCACGGCTGCAATAAATAATGTAAGTATAGAGGGGAGAAGAAAAAAATTAATTTACCTCCATTCTTTTGGATTTTAAGAAGAAATTGTGGCCGAAGCGTATCCTTTTGATGGTAATATCTCATTCCTGCTGTGTAAAGTGTAGTTGGCATTATATGTTTTGATGCTATCACTTTTGCCATTTCCGCGCCGTCATTCTCTGTCCACACTGGCCTTCCGTTCTGCACAGCCGCTGCTGAGAATGCTGCGTCCGTTGGCGCAAAAACCGTAAATGTTTTCGTTCCTTTAAATAATAAATAAATTACTAATTTATTAATAATTAATATTCCGTTTTTTTATTTCTTTCAAAAACAAAAGTCACTCTATATTAGCGTATATTACATGTACACATTGTAAACACAAGTGAATAAATAATATGTAAGTGGCTTTCTCATGACTTCAATCGGCTACACGTGATTTATATAATTATGAATGAATCCGCGTCCAACATAACAATATATAAATATAGTGGAATTATCGGATAATATATCAGTGAATATGTTAATAGTTACGATCATATCCGCTGGCCAATTATCATTGATATTAATGTTATTCATTACATTAACAAGCATTTTAAATAAATAGTTTATAATATAGGTTTATAGTATAAGAAAAAAAATCATTATAATGTTCTATTTTTGTCGAGTGATAAATTTCTATTATCATATAATATAATGTTTCAATAATAATGCGTCATACTATTGACTGCAGGAAGTAATATATAATAGAAATTTCTCTATTAGATTAAATAGCGTAGTATTGTGTGAATAATAAATATTAATTGGTTGAATTGAGAGGACGGTGTTTTTGAAAATATTGGATGGAATTTACCTGCAAGTGTTTCGTCCATGCCGGAAACATGAAGAATCTTCAAGAATGTTCCGAATCTCTGTTCACGATCCGCCGCGAGGGTTTGCATTAAATCACCAACCGGAAGTGGAAACATAACGCGATCAATTGCATGAGCAATACCTTGAGGTATCTCAACGTCGCGTTTGTTTGGTGATATTCGTGCGCCATTAATCGTGGTGACCTTATTTGATAATAAATATTAATATACAATTAGAATATCCAATTGAATTGTTATTTAAAATGAATTGTGATGTTTTGTATCTATTGTTTTACTTACTTTAACATCGTTCCACTCGTGATCGTGCATGTCATAAACGTTCACACGCAATTGTGTTCCTGCAAGACTGACCCCGGTCATTTCTTCTTGAAGGGCATCGGATCTGAAAGCTCCTGGAATTACGTGATGTAGCAGTAGCTAAACCAGAATAAAATTACATATGTAATGTACAATATTTATATTGGATGAAAAACATCAATTTTATTCACTTACTCCACTTAGTAATCGGGGATTTTCTCGGAATTTCTGTTCTGCCTTTTCCGGGCCACCTAATTGTACTAACAATGCCCTAAATGCTTTGTCAGTTGGAACAAAAATTGTATATGGGCCTGAAATGTAAAAATTAATAGTTCTATTGTTATTGAATTATTGTTAATTAATTACCTCACAGTTTATATGTATATTGTTTACACAGTAATATATATTTTTTCATATGTTACGCATATGGAAAATTAAACAACTTTCCACAGGTTTCGTAACTGGAGGAAGGAGAGAAGAGAAAAAGAAAAAAAAAATTGCGTGAGAACTAAAGTGACGCCGTGTACAGCGAACAATTTTTCATAAGTGGAAAAATATGCATATAGAAATTTGTTGTTAATGGATGGAAAAAAAAAATATACAAATGTCTTCCTTATTGAGAATGGCCAACGTCATTACACTCTTATAGTCAGCGATACGTGGAGCAATAAAGACTTTTTATTACGTTACACTTTACATATTTGTTGTGTGGCCAACATCGTCGTAAAAGAAACCAAAAAAATTCCCATTGATGTTTGTTTAATTTTTGACATTCAACATAAAACAAAAGCTCACCGGTTTCATTGAGGACTGTGTCCAATCCCGATTGTCTCAAATATTTAGCCATTGCAAATAAACCCTCTCTCTTCAGGCGATTTGCCATTGTGTCTCCAACAGTTGCAAACTGATTGATAATACTTTCAATATTATTTCCAGTATTTCGCGCTTGAACATCATCGATCACCAAATTTTCCGATGCTGCATTGTTAATTGATGCAATTGTTGTTGAATAGACTCTGGGTGTTGTTGAAATTGGGGTTGAAGCTGCTGGGCCCGATGAAAAATGCGTGTAAGATGATGAGTGAGGTGAGAAGGTAGTGGTGAATGGTGGCGCTGCGGTTGAACTGAATATTTCATTTACAGGTGCCATTGTCGGTATAAAATGATTTCTCGATGATGAAATGGAGGATGCGCCAATTCTAATACTTGGTGAAGTCGATCGAGCATTTATTGGATTGAAAGTGGAAAATGAATTATAGATACTGGCAGCTGGTGTTGATGCTGAAGTCACATAGTTGTCTGATGCTGATGATGATGATAGTGATGATGATGGTGAAATGGAATTTGGTGTTACAGTTACAAACGGTGAGTAATCACCTGATGATACACTAAACCACACATAAAAATACAAATATTTCATAATCAATTCAATATTATTATTGGATAATGTGTAAATAAAAATAATTGAACTCACTTGTCCCATGCTTTTGTTGTACTGGGAATTTCTGGATATTTGGCAGTTGTTGGTTTGGCCGTTGTCGATTGCTCTGTCGTACTTCTATCTGTATAATCACTTTTAGTACTTGGCGGTGGTAATTTTATTTCACCTTTTTTAATTCTCTCTACAATGGATTCAACATCATTTCCTGTTTCCTTCTCAGAATTACCTTTGACTCCTTGAACTTTATAAGTGCCATCAGGCTGCTCTTCGAGAACTACAAATGTTACTTTTTTTCCTGGTTGATGTTGAATTGGTGCTTTGCCAATGTCTTCGAGTTTTCCATCAGCTTTATGTCGAAGAACTTCGAAGTCTGCGCCAGGTGGTAAAACACCCTTGGTTAATTCATCAAGAATTGTTTTTACCGGTGTTACAGTTGTGCTGGATGGAATTAATGTTGGATCCAATGCTTGTGTTACTGTTTGAAATTGGCTTGAACCCTCATTAGGAATTATTGATGACAAACCATTGGGCGCTTGAATAACTTGAAGCTTTCTACCATTTGGTAGAACTAAATCACGTGTTGTGATATTTTTTTCATCGCCACCATCTTCAGCAAGAGCAAGTTTTAATTGACGCAACAATTGATCCTTCTCACCATTCTTCATTTTTGTCCCATATGATTTTTGTGATGTCGTTGGTTTTTCCGTTTGATAAATAATTTTAATTTCTGGTTTGGTTTTTCCATTTCCAAGAAGTTGGGGATTTTGCGCTTGAATGAGAGATAGAAGATCTTTGGGAATGTCCTGTGATTCTCGAGTCACTTCTTGACGTGGACGGATCGTAGTTGAGTACTTGGTATCTGTTGGTTTTGCTGTGGTAGATGTGAATTTTTTCTGGTGTGTTGCGATGGCTTTTAGAAAAATTTCCGATTCAGCCGGTGTAATTTTACGTGCTGTTGGTGATGCCAAAAGAACTGATGATTGAGTGGTAATTGGCTGTGCTGTTGTTGTGGTGATTGGTCGAGGCGTTGTTGACGTCAATGCTCGAAGACGCTGAAGTTGCAATAGCTCCTGTTGCCTCTTTAATTCACGCTGTTCGGCAATCAATTGCTCTCTCTGCTTTCGCACGATCTCCAATTCTCGTTGCTTCTCATAAAACGTTTGAAGCTGCAGATTTGACGTTTGATCATTGTAAAAATTCAAAGTCTGTTTGGAATTTGGAAATGAATCAATTGGTAAATCAGCTTGAAATGTACTGAATGGATTAATCGATGTGGTGGTAATAAAATTGTGACGATTGGGAAATTGATATTGGGTTTGTGCAGTTTGAAGAAACGGTTGCTCGGTTCGTTGTAACTGCTGTTTCGTTCGGTCCACACGATATTTAGCCAATGATGGAAAGGTGCTGGTTAAACTCTCGGTTTTTGTACTGATATGAGATTGTCCAGATGGAAAAGTAATAATTGGTGAATCGCCAAAATTAAAACGTGGCTGATGTTGCTGAACATCATTGAGAATTTGATGCTGTTGCACTGTTGATAGTCGAGGCCGGTGATCAAGAGTTGAATGTGCCTGAAACTAGAGAAACAAGTCATATATATTATAATAATATATTGTCATGAGCTACCAGTAATTAGGAATGTGAGTGAACCAGTTAAACATGTCATTCTGTTGAAGTACATTGAGCGAATGTAGAATAGCAAAGTTTCACTGGCATAAGGAGGCAACTGACCCCTTGGGTCACCCGGTTTCATTATTCCAGAACGGTTAATTCGTGCCATGGGCAACTGAGAGTGAGTTTCTCTCTTCTCGCACAAAGCACCAGTATCAACAGCAGTATACCAGCAGCCCCCCAAGCACATTGCCTGGGTGTGTGTAAGCGTTCGCTTGCGCTTGATACATACAAGATACAAGATATATATATAGATGAATGTTGCGAAAGATTTCAAGTCAGTTAATTTCCGGCTAGCTGCGAGAAAGTAAGAGCGGTTTTCATCACGATGAGAACCATTAGATTTTATTTTATCTTCGATCATCATTCAAGCGATGATCGTTGAATACTAAGTGAAGCAATGTGTCTATTATTATATAATTTTTTTTATCATTGTTAGATCTATATTTGATTGATTGATACAGACAGTGGTGATAGAAGAAAAAAAAAAAAATTGATTACATTGTCATTTTCGAATGAAATGAAAGAATATATGTATAATGAGATAAATTGTGTAATGATAATTATCATCAATTTAAATATCTCGAGTAGATTTCAGTGGAATGTTTACATGAAGAAACTCACGCGATTTTTGACACCTTAATGACCTATTCAATGGCAATCTTTTCACTTTTCGCTATTTCATATATGTATATATCATCGTATTCGAAATGCATGAAATTATGTCTCACTTGTTCTACTCATCTTAAATTTTTTTTTTATTCTCCGTCAATGTTATATATAATATATAGTATATACAAGTTAAATTGAATTATCCAGGTATTTTAATTCAATGCTATGTCTACATATTTATATTTATTTATTTTATATTTGTTATTTTTATACTGTATTACTTTCACTCTGAATTCACAGTTCCTAATTTATTTATTAATAATTGAATGTGAAATATTATTTGACATAGCATTACAATATAGTGAGATACGTGACGATGTGCAGAAATATGCTATATTAAAAAATATAAATACAATGGAAAATTGACGCTCCGCGTATATGCAAGGAAGAAATGAACACGCTAGAAAGTCATATATATATATCTATGTATAAAATATATATAAATATATATATATATATTGTTGGCCATGTGCACAGAGAAACGCGGGTGTATCAAAGTGTATTCTGATGCCGCAGCGCGAAAACAATACCAAGAGGCCACTGAAATTTCGCACGAGAATCAAGCAAACACTGTGATTTTATATAAGTAGGGAGAAAAATATAATCTAGAGTGAAGATCTTAGGCCAACACTGATAGACAACACCACTGTTTGCTTCAGTGAACTCGTCATAATATGATGCAATTTCCTCTGTACAAAATACAATTTGAAAAAGAAAAAAAAAAATGTTTTTGTTTTTTGAATTTTCTTTATTTTTACTAATTGATATTTGAAATGTGTAATATATTTTTGTTTGTTTTTTCCGTTGCTTAGAGGACATTATACAAATAATTGTCACCCTGTGTTCGCTGCTGTGAGAACAAAATTTTTTTGGCGAAAGTAAATTGGAAAGTGTCTCTCGGCCAGGTGCAAATATATATATATATATATATATATATATTTATATTTATATATGTCTGATGGAAGATTAATTTGAATTCTTAGAGAAGCGACGATGAGACAGTTTTTATATACGAATAAATGGAACACGTATATTTTATGTGCGGAATAATTTATGCAGTATAATGAATACATATATAATTTATTTATGAATGTAAAAAATTAATGATGGAGAGGGGAAGGTGAGTATAAAAAATTGCGACAATAATTGACGATTATAAAGTGGTTCGATTGCTCTGGCAATCCATGATATTAATCTGAAGCCGTCTATTAATCTCCACTCTCTTTTTAACCTCGAGCGTTAATGGAGGGAAGCTACTGCATTGCTGATGGTGCGAGTCCATTCACTGACCTGGACGTTGAACCGATTTCAAAGTGATCCACAGTTGTGAATATTCATCCATTATTACCTTTTACGGATTATAAAATAGAAAAATACCATTTCGAAATATTTACAAGTTAGTATTAATAAAAATTAATTTTATGAAAGAAATTACTTCATATTATTATAGTAATTATTATTCTCTCGGATCTTCGTCTATTCTATAAAGTATAATTTTATTTAATAGTGTAAGCAATAAATTTTATTTTCTTTATTAATATATAATTCTAGAAATTCGTGAATTATAATATTTGATTTTTTATTTTTTTTTATTACATTGTAAGATATTTCAATTTCTCCGGCCAAATTCCGATTGCATCGCGGCATTTATAAGAGTATTATTATATTTATCGAGTTGCTTCGCGTGAGAGGAGAATCACTTTTCCTCCAGGCAATCATGGACATATATATATATATATATACTATATATTTTTTCCCTGCGTTTTTGCAGTGAAAGGGATGACCGAGCACACGCGCATACACTTCATCGTTTTACGAATACTATATTTAGAGATGTGCATCATGTGAGGACTGACCATATGAAGAAAATTTAATCTTGCAATGTTTCAAACATTTAGAAGTAGCGTCGTGGTGTTCTACACAAAATTGTCACGACCAAACACAACACTTTCTTCCACTTACTCCACATAATCTTCTATTTGTGATACAAAATTGTTTACTTTTCATCCATGTACATATACACTTGACTTTTCATCTCAAGAGTCTTGAGAAATAGCAGTTTGCTTCACTGTTTTTCTAACCTCTTCTCACTTCCTTTGTCGAGATGAAATGGAATTATATATCAGTAGGCATTTTTTTTTTGCCAGTGATCGCACTCATTCAACCTATTATTAATTTAATTTTATATTCAATATATTACTGATTTTTAATTTTTTGTCTTTAGAGATAATTTATGATTTCCTTTTATTTCAATTGTTCTCTTTTTTTTTTTTTTTTTTTTTTTTTTTTTACCGGGTTTCCAGATCGTTTACAGGCAAAAGGCTCGAATGTGATTGAGGAAGCGCATGCAGGTGCCGGATGCGAAATTGTTAGGTGGACTTGAAGAGAAATTCTCGATGGTATGTATACTTATAAGTCAATAGAGGACGATACATCTCACGATGACTCTCAGTTTCACTTGGAATCGTAGCTTACGCCACATGGCTAATGTAAATCCAATCGTTTAATTATTGATATTGGAGTAATTCAAAATATATAAAAGCCATCAGATGAATATGACAATAGTCGCGATATAAATCACTTTTTCACAAACATAAATGATTTTATTTGTATGGTAATAATAATGTAAACTATTGAGATGAAAGAATTAAATAAATTTGCAATTTTACTGCAGTGCAAAAGAAAATGAGGAAAGTTGTTTGATGTTAATAAATGTGTGATAATTTTCTCCTTGAGTGGCACACGAAGATTGTTTAAAGAAAGTTCTGTTCATCCTCGGAAGTAAATACATACATACATATTTCTTTTTTATTTTTTTTTTTTTCTCTTCCTTCTTCTTCCATGCTGAAGAAATACGTTCCAAGACATTCGCGTATATCATATTTTATGGTTCAACTGTAGCAAAATAAATACATCAATTTAACGGGAATCGTCCTGTTGTAAAATTGAAAGTTATTATCTGTGGTCTTTGTTGTATGAAAGGAAGATGCAATTCAGTATATGTATTCCAATTTTTATTGGTGGGTCAGCGAACATGACAATTGTCCACTGTCTCATTTTTATTTTTCGCTCTTTCAATTCTTTTTTTTTCTTAACCACCATATTCATCATGCATTCATATTATAATTAATGTTGATGCATTTGAATCTCTATGATGATAGATATTTTTCAAGTCACACATCACTGTCATTGCAACTATTATTGTATTTTTTTGTCTTACTTATATATTTTGCTATATTTCATACTCGAAGAGTGAATGGAACCCTATTATAAACGTTTGTCTTTCTATTTATATATATATGTGTGTGTGTGTATATATGCAATCATCTGCGGTAGGTCGGATGTGCAGGGAGCACATCGCATCATTACTCAGTTTCGAATGGTGAATAAAATAAAGAAACAGAAGAATACGATGAATTAAAAATAAAATAATGAATTTGTTTGGAGGAAAAATTCCATACCGGATGTAATATCCCAATAAATATATGTATTTATTGAGATATTAATAGATTGTAACGTTATAAGTTTCTTATGGTTGCATTGACTTATTAATTGTATTTATGTTGGAGGTGTCACGCAGAGAAAACCATCATAAGTTCACACGTTGACAAACTTTCCTAAACACTTTCATCATCACAGAATTACACTAAAATAAAAATAGAAACCCGTTTTAACTGTATGTTATAATAATTTTTTTATTGGTTGTTTATAATATAAAAGACTTGAAAAAAAAAAAAAAACATTATTAATGAGTATTCTTTGGATTATTAAATTGGGTATTTATATTTATGCCTATTATGAAATAGTATATTTGAGTGGCGATATTGTTGGGGGGATTTTTCAAAATGGCAAACAAAAATGCGGTATGATATTGTTGTATATATTTTTATATACATTTAAGAAACGTATAACATTTGACGAGAATGCATATCACCATAAATAATATATATATATATATATATATTGACGTTTGTGGAAGATTGTGTGTGCATTATACCGTTGTTTCTCACACAATACTGTGCGCGCACACGATATGAGAGTGAAAGGCGATCACATATTCCAATGTTTTAATCGTTATGTCAACAAACGTGCACCGCATTTACGGTGGTGGAATCATTTTATTGTATCTTATAGCCGTGGGAATTTGTATGGTGGAGTATCGTTGATAATTTAAATTCATTATAGCAGTATCAAAAAAAATTGATTTAAATTTAATTTACGTTTTATTTTGATGTTGTTTGCCCACTATTGTTTCTAAATAAATACGTACGATGTTTTATTACGGAATTATATTTATTTGATGGGTCTTGAGATTTTTATACAGGAAATAGGATGAAAATATATGTATGAAAAATGTTTTACACACATTTACGTAAAGTTATAGAATAATAGGAAGCAATAACAGTGAAAGTTATAAATAGAATATTGTAAATTTCACTTTTTACAATAATACCATAATGCGACGATTGATTTTTTATTTCGTAATTGTGACGGGCGGCAATTAAATAAATATTTATCGAGTAGGGCCCTTATTTCTCAATTTTTTGGATATTTTCGAATAATTTTGTATATTTATTTTTTATTTTTTTTCGCTGCTACGTCTAGGTCCTTTCTCTTTTATGTGATTGACCTTTGAACCTCAATATATCACATCATCAATGATATTTTAATGTATCCCAATAAGAGGAAACAAATAATTCGTCCCCCCATCGATTTACATAATTGATAAATTTCTTTTTTCTTATTGAAAATGAAAAAAAAATGTTACGAATTATCTGCAATTGTCAGTGGACATGAACATAAATATTTTTTGTCATCCATATTCACATACATATCTATAAAAATGAATAACTGGATGAATATTATTGAATTATGATATCTATTATAATTAATAAATGTTTTAAGGTTAATTCAATTTAGTAATCTTCATTTAGATATATAGAAACAATGATATAGTAAATAAAAATAAAACCTACTTAATGCTGTTATGAATTTCAACAGTACACAAGTATAAGTATGTTGTTCGACTTTAAATTTACTCTCTCAATTTGCTCTAAATAGTTTACCGGATCATGTAAATTGTTTCATGCCTAGTGCATAATTAAAATTGGCGCGTAATTATATAGTGAAAAACATAAATGAATTAGTGGTTTTTTATTTATTTATTTATTTTTTTTTTTTTTTCATGATCAGGATATACACATTGTGATTATTTCGGTGTATACATCACGAAAGTGGAATCTCCTGTACATTCATCCACTATCTGACTGACTTATGACTGTGTACTAGCAGCGATCTACATCTACATGATGTATATAATTATTATTTTTATTCACGATCATTCATACAATTGTTTGCATATAATTTTTATTAGTAATTCAACTTACCGATGGGAAAGTTATGTGTTCGCCAATTGCAGGATCAGCGTCAGTTCGTACACAATCACAAAATGATAAGATGATGATAATTCCCGAAAGGAAACACAGCAATATTCGACGCTCCATTACATACAATATTGCAATTCAATGAAATAAAAAAGAAATGAATCAACAAAAAAAAAAAAAAAGCAATAACAGATATGAAAATTTTAAGATGTAAATTTTTCAAACACGACACAAACTGAGAAAGAAAAAAAACAAGAAGAAAGAAACAATGAGAAGAAATTTTTTTTTTATTTCTTCCGTCACTTTTTTTTCGCGATAATTCAAGAGATAAAAAAAAAAGTTTTTTTATTTGCTTACAACTGAATAAAATCGCACTGTGAAAATAGATGAAGATATAATTATTTTGCCTTTGTGTACAAATATATATGTGTGTATGTATGTTTTTATTTATTATTATTTATATTTAGGTGACTTCATGAGTATGAGAACGGGGTTGTGACTGCGTGAGATCAGAAAAGACGCGAGAGTTTTACTCAGTTGTGCGATGACGGGGGGCAATAAGAGAGCAAGAAGAGAAGGAAGAAGGGAAGTTGCCAGGTGGGAGATGACGGCCTTACTCGGGTCGGTGAACGTGAAGTGCACTCATGCTCACCTCTTCTCTTTCTTCTCTGCAGTTCATTATTTTTATATTTTTTCACCACCCACATACACACACATATATATATAAAAATAAGTTCATCATCTAACTGTCCAATTAGTGGCAAATGTTTTGAAAATGTAAATTTCACTGTCTATTTTTGGTCAAAATGAAAAAATTTACTTTTTTAATCTTTTCACTGATGAGGTAAAAGATAATTGTGTGAGAAGAATTGAAGTGAAGTAATCGATTTAAATTATAGATCATGGTCATTTCTATATTTGCCGTGAGAAATCGATTTTAACGACAGAGAACGAAAACGCAAAAAAAAAGAAAAAAAAATAAATAAATAAATATTCCGGAGAAAGAAGACGGTACAAAAGATTTTTTATTTTTCATCATTTTCTTTTTTGTCGTTTCTTCATCTTCAATTCAATTATGCAGTTGATATATTTATACAGCTTTAACTGGCCGCCTTTCGATTGATCAGGAATATATATATATATATATATATATATATATATGATTCCGACCCACATATACATATATATATATATA
>CAJUYH010000088.1:96399-129428 GCA_910591685.1 Galerucella tenella | reverse complement strand
ATATATATATATATATATATGTATGTTAAAAAAAACTTTCTTTCTCGTGACGGAGATGAAGTATTCTAGGATGGAATGTAGCCGCACATCCTTTCACCTTTCTTCATATATGTGTACATATGAACATATGCAATCTGCTGTACCTTAACTACTCCCACATATGTAAATAAAAAAAAAAAACCGTACCTTCCTAACGTCAAATTATATGTATCTTATATAATGTAATATACTAACATATATATTTATCAAATATTTATCTCACGATAGAATACCATCCCTCAATTTAATAAAATTGAAATATGGTATGTTTATTTATTGGTAGTCGGGATGAAATTCTTTTTATTCACAATCATTAGAATCATAATTATACATTGCGTAACAGATACGCAATAAAAATTGGTTCATCCATGCAGATATATATAATAGATAAAGAGCGAAAGACATAGAGTGTATCATAGATTGCAAAAATTCCATTATAAAAACAGCGGAAAAAAAAAAATGAGAAAGGGGAAGATTGAAAACAAAAAAAAAAACAAATAATAATAATGGGTGTTTGGATAGTGGTATGTCATGGGAATAAAAAAAAAGTATATACCACCATATGCAATATACATATTGTTTATTTATAATAGTGTGTGTATAGTAATCTCGTTCATACATTCATCAGTTGTTTTGCAGCCTCGACGAAACGGAGCGGAAGTCAATGCGCAAGATTTTTTTCACGATTGCAATTATATATTTCATTTGACAGTTCCTAATAAATATAAATATAAATATAAATATAAATATAAATATAAATATAAATATATATATATATATGTATATATCCATAGAAGTATCTGTATCGCTGTAAACTAAACTATACCAACAAACGCATATTTATTTTTGCTATTATTTATGGTGGATTTATAGTCTTTTATTATTAAACAGCCATCAATATGTGCATTTAACTTTTTTTTTTCTTTCGCTATTCCTCGTACATTAATAAAATATAAATATTTCACGTTACATTGCTGAAATATTTTACCAACAACTTTTTTTGTCCATCTACATATATATAAATATATATATATATATGTTTTATACTGCGACATATTTGAAATTATAAATGATAATAGGAAAAAATAGAGGCCATTGCCGCGCGCAAAACCGCACGAGCACATGACAATTTTCACTGTGTTATATTCTTCATCTTCATCATCACACCATTATTCTCAAATAACTCTGGTGCTCTCCTTTTTCCTTTTATTTTTATTATTTTTTTTTTTCTTTCATCTTTTTTTCCATTTTCATTTTGTCTTCATTCCCGCATTAAACATGAAAATGTGCACAAAGCGCAGCCTCTGAAAAATAATTACCCGCGGACAATTTGCAAGAGAAGGCGCGCGCGTTTGTGTTCGCATGGATGTCGTAAAGCAATCATCAGCTTAGTAGTAGAGTATTGTGTGTGTGTGTGTGTGTGGGCGTGCTCATAAAATGATTGTACATACATATACAAGAATAAAGAATGAATAGTGCGAGAGCGTGTGTGAGAGAAAGAGATAAAGAAAAAGTACGATGAGTATAGTAATGGAAAAAGAGGAACGCTTTCCAATTAGATAGGAGGACGCATCGCCTGCGACCCAACGAGAAAACAAGAGCGTCAAGTGTAATTTAGATCAAATTTTGTATTATTGTACTGTCGTGGTGGTTAATATTTTGCAATTGTATTTGTATTATATAACAGGTGATGAAAAATGAAAAAATAAAAGGACATGAATATGAAGGAATATATTTGAAAAATTTCATTGCACAAACAAATTTTCTTTACAGTGTATTGCATTTTATTGCGCAAAGTCTAATGAATGAATAGAAAAATATTTTCACATTGTGCTCAGATATATCTACAAGTGTGTGAATATATTTGGCATTAATTATAATATTCATGAATGAAATAAAAGAATAGATAAATCAAAGGAAAAAATTTTAATTGTATATCACAAATAATATTACAATTTATAATATATTTAATTGAATTTTATATATATATAGTTTATATATTGCAGAAGCCATCAGCTGTGAAGTAACAAATGCGAAAGGAAAATTGCTTGAGAGAATATATAAGTGGGAAAGTGTGTTTGTGTGGAGAATAAGAGAGACGTTCTCTTCTGATGCGATATATTTCATTGGTTTATACTGTGATGTAATGGACAACATCTCCTTTCAAGCTAAATAGCTATGAATAATTTTTTTATCGTACTTCCTTGTGTAGAGAACTAAAGAAATACTGACCAAGTAATAATTGATAGGTCAGAGCAACCATTTATAATAGCGATCTATAAATATATTTTTTTTTTTATGTTTTATTCGTTCTGGAATTACATATAGGAAGTATTTATCTTGTAATATTGAATATTATAGATAGGTTTTTACGTGACGTTTAAAAATTTTTTACGGATTGTGATTTTTAAAATAGAAGTTTTTATGTGTAATATAAACATTATTGTTGTGATCGTAATGCGATAGGGAAGATATCAATTTTATTTTCATATTTATTATTCAAACTGTCATACCATCAGCGATGAGGAGAAAAAAATACAGAATGCAGTGGTGCATTCTCCTCTGTCGTTAATACAGATCTGCTACATGTATACTGTGTCCATAACGTCAATGATTTTTTTCCCACTTGCAGATGGCGCGCAATTGGTTGGAATTCTCACTGGAGAAATATATGAATGAAAAATCGTGCAATAGTCATAGGTTTATATCATATAAAAAAAATTAATAACACGACCAGTTAATTCCATATTGAATTATCTATTAATTAAAAAAAATTCATACTTATGATTTTATCTGTAAATTTTCAGATGAATAGCAATTGATATAGTGTGTCATTACTAATTATATATTATTAACAATATTAATAACTTTGCGACAAATATATTTTTCATTTTAATTAAAAAATATTTCATGATATTTTCTTTCCCCTTCGCGGTATAGATCCATCATAAGATTTAATATCAAATCAAGTTGCCGAAATCGCTTTTGCCACGCGATTGCCTTATAAGGACGAATGGTCCCTACATACATACATCCATATATATATATGTATATACTGGAACTGGAAACTGTGGCGTGCGCTCACGCCAAATATGTAGGTCAACGCGATAATAAGGTAGTACCCAATTTTATTGACACCTGCCATTGATTTGCGATAAAGTCCTCGATTTCCCTCAATCTTCTTCCATATCTTACAGCAAATTTAATCTCAATCACATATACATATGTATATACACACTGATCATTGTCGTCGTTGATAATAAATTAACGATAAAATATGTATGAGGAAAATAGAGAAATAAAATTGTAATTAAAAATTCAATTTTAATAAAATTTTAATACTGAATGCATCAAATTAAAATTACTTCTGTTATATTTAGCAATTGAATTGAAAAATGAATAATGGTATAACTGTCTTTTGTAAGTGTCTAAGATCTCAGCCGGCCAATTATTCTAAAATAAATAGATACATATATATATATATATATAGTTGGATGTGTATATATGGGGCTCAAGGGTGATCTGAGGCGAATTCAATATATGGATGTACATTCCAATGTGGAAAACGAAGCACCTTGCGCCAGCTGCTCCATCAAGTGACCATCATCAAGGATTGGAAAAATAACCGCCTCCCTTGTCTTTCACGATTTCTCGCCGCCACATTTACCATTATTATTTTTTCCACTTCTTTTCCCGTATATATAGGTATAAATATCTGCAGTGTATATATATTGTTTCCCATTCCTAGGAAAAAAAAAAAAACAAACTTAAGATTTTTTTAGTCGCCACATTTTATTTGAATGATTTTCATTCTCTTCCGTTCACTCGCTCGCCTCTGTAATCAGCGGCACGTGGCAAATTGAAAAAAAATAACTGTTTTACTCCAAATTTTTTTTATCCTTCTCTCTATCTCTGTCTCTCTCTCTCTCGTTATCACGCCTTCCTCTTCTTCCTCACTGTAATTATCCCAATACAAATATACTGTTTTATTTCATTTTAACGACACTCGGCCACATTTAATTATTTATATTTCAAATATGTGTTTACAATAATTTTTATTAATAATATATATTAATAATTGTGTTCAATTGTATTTATGTTTAACAGACTGATATAATTTCGCTCCCCCCCCCCCCCTCTTTTTTATTGGCATTATTACATTGATAGATCATCAGCCATCAAAAAATTGAAATGAATTTTATGTCAAAAAATTAACAAAACTTTTTTTTTTCAATGTATCGATTGATAAATAATTATTGAAATACATTTTAGGGGATTTGTAAATCAGCAAATTAAGAATGAAGTGTCAATGAATAAATTAACTGGGCATATTTAAAATATTACACATGAGTGAAAAAAAAAAAAAAAAAAAAAAAAAGATGAAAAGAAAATATTTAAAAATATTGAAGTTTAGTGAAGCAAGTGTGTGTGTGTGTGGTGGCGGTTCTGCGCAACAGCAATAGCTTGTCACTTTCATATACACGATATCGGTTTGTAAACCCGCGATCATTGCGCTTAATACGTTTATCGATGGGAGATCGATTCGCACCATTCGAAAATCGTGTCCTCACGGACTCACTCACTTCTCGCATCGTCAATCTTGATTAAGATCGAGTAACAAAGTTGCGCGCGGTAGACAGGTATAAAAAAAAAAAAAAAAAGAAACACTGAATGCAATAGTAACACAGCGAGAAACGGAAAAGACAGAGAGAGAGAGAGAGAGAGCGACAGTGAATGAGTAAAATAATTGTAAGCGCAGACGCAGGTGCACCGATTAAAATTTAAAATTCCAAATAAAAAAAAAAAAAGGAGAGAATGAAAATAAAAAAACTTGTAATGTGCAAAACCCCAGTGAAACTTTGTGTTGAATTATCCTTTCTTATTTATCAATTTTATTCTTCTACCCCCCCCATCGCAATTTACCTCATTATATAAATTCATGATTTTTTAAATTTCATCGTGATGTGTTTAATGTACTGAACTGATAAATATATTCGTTGATTTTTAAATGTAGATAATGCACGTTGTGTTTACATGGTAAAATTTGCATTGTAATTAAGTTTAATTATTGGACCGTTAGTTTGGATAAAAAGCATTTTAAATAACACTAGTCATGTTCAAATTTGTTTATTTTTATTATTATTTTTTTTAATACGTATATGAATTATCAATAATGCCCGGATAAATTAATTATATTTATATCTGTTACAGCGATGATAAAAAAAAAAAAAAATGGGAAATTGGGCCAAATATGTTCACGTCAATTTGCGTTAGGCATAAATAATTCATTGGTCACGCTTCTCATTTTGCTCGTAATGTTTATTTTATTTTATCTTATTATATATTATTTTTATTTTTTTCTCTTACTTCATTCGATATCGCTAGTTTTCATATGGGCTCGTGTTTAAATTTCATGTATACATCATGTAAATAATAATTGATATATACACTCAGTGCATAAAAAAAGTTTTTTTTATTCAACGAATTATTGAGTTTTCAAATATATATATATATATATCTAACCTTCAATATTTACACATATGGTGCAAGGTTGTGATAATAATAATATAGATGCAACTGCAAATATGTGCCCATGAAATTTTTACGAGGCGTCAGAATATGCCTGTTAAAGAATTATAACCTCTACTCATCATGAAAATTATTAAGGAAAAAAAAAAAAGATACAAATAATTCCGTCGACCATTTAAATATGAAGAAAAAAAAATAGCACACACATTATTTCACTCACGTTACTCACGCGTCTGCATAAGTATACGTAAATGGAATAGCGTCGTCGTGAATTAATTCAAACACGCATCTTTTGCGCAGGTGATCATGTGGAAAAGTATAAGAATATCCATATATAGATATATATTTATATGTATATTTTTGTATTCATTATAAATATATTTATGATTGTGCCCATTGAAAATATACAAGTATATATATATATACATATATATTCCACCTATTATTAAAAATTTTCTTTTCATATTTCAAAGAGATATATATAGAGTCGAAAAATGTAAATAAAACCCAAATTAATTTTTTTTTCTCGCAGCTGTATCAACTCATGCGACGGTCAATCAGTTGATAATAATGAAAATCCTCATTTACACACTCATATATATATATATATATAAACACATAACAATAACTATGGAAAACTAACGAATTTTTTGGGGATGCATTTACGAATATTATATAAACCTATTGTCGTACCGTGAAATTATACAATATTAAATATTCGAAAACCCGATGAATATTTACACGAATTTTAAACTGAAAAAAAAAATAAATAAATAAATAAATAAACATTAACAACAATTGATATGCTGTTTAGGTATTTGTTTAAATATTTCCCGTGTCAAATATATAATAAAAAAAAAATATATATCCATTTATAAAATTCAATTGTGTCTGTTATACGAGTGTAACAGAATGACGAAAATAAAAAAAAAAAAAAAAAACCAATCATGGAAATAAAATGAACTGAGGATTCACCGTCATCAGCGGTTGAGCTTGGATGAATCACCCTCCTCACAGTCAGGATTTTTGATAGGGGTGTTTATAATCAAACCGAGGATATACACACACATATATATATATATATAGATAGAGTAAGAGGGTAACGTTGCGTGACGCCCTCTGTTTAGGGGTAAGCGTTGGTGGTTGGAAGGTTTGAAGCCACCATATATAATATAAGCAACTGAATACAGGGGCCAAACACAAAATATACAAGCGAGAATGAGGATGGTCGGGGTCAAGTAGCGGAAGTTGTAGCTATATATATATATATATATATATATATATGTAAGCGCGTGCTACTGAGGGGTTTTTATTTCAACCCCGAGTTGAAAAACCGTGCGAGTTTGATGCACATAACAAATTATATCCCCTGGTATTTCAGTCCCATCGTCCACGATATGCATTCAGGGGTCTCTTAATGCGCATTACAATCAACCATCCCTCGCGCGCGCGCTCTAAAACTTTCTCTTTCGCTCTTTTCGCTCACTCTTTTTCTATAATACTGTACATATATGTATAGGGCGTTTTTATTCTTTTTTTTTTTTTATTCATCGCCATATGTCGTGCAGGTGAAGAAGACACTGTCCGATATGCTCGAGACCGTATCGGCCAAGTCCTCCTCTACTTTGCTTCTACCATTGCTATATTTTTTTTTTTTTTTCATTTCGTTTTTCGTTTTTTCACCGGATTTCTGTTCGCGTGCGCACCAACACCCTACTGGCATGCGTGTATTTTTATTTTTTATATGCCCTTCTACCTTTTCACACTTTTTTTTTCGTATTGTCATAATTGTATTTATCGTTTCGAATATTTATATATATATAGGAATTGTTTTTTCTTTTTACTTCTTAGATAATTGAATGCCAATGTTTGTAGCTTTCTTTTTATTTTATTCAAATCTATGTAGATATTAAATAAAAAATCACGTGCACCAAATAAATTCTCGAAAATTCATTTTAAACTTTTTCTTCGATAAATTTGCAATTTCAAAAATGTCAACACTTGATCATACTAAAAATTAATTGATAATTAATTCAAGACCAAAAATGCAAAGAATGGAGAAAGTACTGATGCACTTCCAAAAGAACCGACAATAAAACGAAAAAAAATAAATAAATAAACAAAACGAAAAAAGAAATGACAAACAATTAAAAATGAATAACTGAATGAGATAAACTACAGAGAGTGACAAATTAAAATTACCAGATAGAGAGAGAGATATAGAAAGATGTATGGAGTGAAGCAGGTGGGCGCAATGATCTCTGAGTGTCGCAATGTGAATTTCACGTTTTACACATATGATAACCAACCGCAGTATCTACAGTATCAACAATTTTGTATATATATATATATATATATATATATATATATATATACTGTCGTAAAACAACAAGATCACCTTAAATAAATGTTTTATTAATGAGTCGCGCATACATATCTATATACATTTATATATCGATGATCCATCGAACGTGCAGTGCCTTCTACATCAGCATCTGTATACAAAAATACTTTTGCTTTGTACTTTCATCTTTTTTTTTTTTTCCCCCACTCACAATTAAATTTTTTATTTTTTTATTTTTTTTTTTTTACCATCAAATACACATGTATCCACCAATAAATAGCAACAACAACAAGAACACAACAGAACAGACATTAAACAAAAGAAAAATGTATTTATCGATTTGACTTTCGCGCATTTAATTTATTATATATAAATATATTCACCCTGAACTTTCTCTCTGTCGACCCTCTTTATTTTTCTTCATCTTTTTTGGGCTTTATATACATACGAAAACGCAATCTGGAGTACGTTTTTAACAGTATACATACACTTTACCAAATGCAGTTTCAACAACAAATATATATATACACGGCAACATTTTTTTTCTTTGCACATCCATATAATCGAGTTGCCAAATTTGGAAATGCACTGGTCCACACACGTGACATCGTTTTCCACCGATATAATGATGATAAAGTACATCACTCATATCAATGTCCAGTTATACACATACCCCCATATACCTACATATATAAACTTTCAAGTGATTAGCGATTGCCCACGCGTGTATATACATATATACCTATATGGTGAGTTAAAAGATTGAATGTGATGAATGTTACTAACGACATTACGTGATCCAGTGCGGTGGTGTTTGCTCAGTGCCAAGAAGTCATTACGGAGTATTATCTGCTTTGGTTTACTCATCCTTTTACACGTATATTTATTTACGTTATCCATCTACCTATATAAATATATATATAGGTATGTATACACTTGAATGTGTCCACAAGCAAAGAATAAGATGGATGCTTCCGCTAGGACTTATTTGGTCGAGATATCCGGGACAGTTGAGAGTCATTTGTCAGGTTGCGTTCAAGGGACTTTTCGGTTCGTCCAACTCAACAGTGGAATGCTGCATCAGTTGCATGCCAACAAGAACGACGAACCATACAAGAACATATACATTTATATATATATATAAAAGGACTATTTTATATTAATACAATCACCCGCCCTTTAAATCTTCAATTGTATATATAAAACCGTGAAAAACTCTGAATGAAAATAATTATTGCGATATTTATTTATTTTTTTTTTGTTATATTGCCAATTAAAAATATTATATGCTATTCTATACAGTATTTGATTAGAAAATTTTGATTGCATTTAAGGAGAAATATTATAAACTAATGAATATTTTTATTGCCCTGTGGAATTATCATTTTAGTAAAGAATTAGAAAACAACGGTTTTATTGAAATACCAATTGGTATTTTTTGAGTTAGTATAAAATGTATTAAAATATTTTTGGTGAAGTAGATTGTAGAGATATAGGTTTGAATGTAGAGAATAGGGTTGTTGATATGACTACCGTGTTGGGTAGTGAATTTTCTCGATAGTATTGTATATATATATATATATATATGTATTGATCCAATTAATGTTGCCACATGACGTTTCCAATGAACGGAAATAATCGGTGCGGGGATGTTTTGAGGAGTGAAAGAGAGAGATAATATGGGGGCGCTTTTTTTTCTGAATTGAAAGGAAGAGAAGGCGGAAGGTTGAAATATCATCCAGCCGGTTCCTCTCTATCTCTTGCCTATTGTTATACTTATATATTTAGCCCTGTATATTTGAAGCTCAGGGTTAATTGCTAATCGCGAGTCATCCCCTCTTACAGTATAGTTATAGTATACATAACTCTCTGTGATAGATGGATAAATTAATAAATACATTGTCTAAATGTTCCATATCAGTTTAAATGTATTTTCGATTCTTGGAATTGTGTGTTCAGCAATATTTTTAATATCCGCCTGGAATATGTTTATAATCGATTTGGAATTCACAATATATTCATTGATCGATCGATAATATTCTATTTTTAAATTAGTTCGGCTGATATTTATTATATTTATATATTATTATTTTTATTTTTTTTATTACCGTTCGTTTCGGAATGAAAAAATTATCAATGAAATAAAATGAAAAAAATGTGAAAGAAAAGTTAAATTATTCGGTTTGAGTTCCGGAACATTTTTTTTTTTTTTAAGAGACGTATGTTTAATGATAAAGGTGATGAAAAAAAAAAGTACCGGTGTATGCGTGTGTGTATATATAAAAGAGGAAAACCTGACGCGCGTGCCATGTGGTGGAAATTTGGGAACCCCCTGAATTTATCGCCGCGGGAGAGAAAATGAAAAAGACAAATATATATATTCCATTGCGTGGGGTTTGTGTACATTCTTTCAGCTATATTCCAAGTTCATGGTTTTTATTGACTGGTTGAAGGGTTTTCATAAGTGTGAAATACTTCACGTCTACCTTTCAAATATTGACGAAAATTATTTAAAGCCTGCCACTTAATTGCAACCAAAAAATGTCACTTATCAATATATAAAATAATTCTCAACGGTCAATATGTCAATTAATATTTTTATTAAAGCAAATTTAGAAAATAATAAGTCAAAACTGAATACGGGGCAGATGGTAAAGAGCCATAAAGACTCTTTTTCTATTTACATTTATATATACATGCAGGTTTCATAATAAGACTTGGTGCATGTAGATGCAATTAATTCTTGAAACAAAACCCCCATGAAATATCCTTCTACATTTAAAATTCCTTTCACACTGCATCTTCTCTTTTCTTTCATTCGTTCCTTCTTCATTCTCCACTCTATAATTTTTTTTTCTCACAGTGAGTAAAAATATATAAATGCTGGTAGAAGGTGAATAAAACTGACATTAATGCAGGCGGACGGCACGAAATTGATACATGATAAGAAAAGGTGGTAGCCCGCTTGCTACAAACTATCCATATAATCTATACTAATATAAATGTATTAAGTCAAGAATAATCCGGTAATCACATCTATTCAATAAATAAAGGATAAGATATGAAAAATTGAAAATAATTTATATTTTGTGTGTCTTTGAATTGTGCGTCGTCTGATAATTCCTGAGACTTTTCGAACACCCAGTATTTTATAACAGACGGAACATCGGTCGTGCATGCGAGAGGCCCAACTGTCTCGTGGCACCGCACGTGTCGCCACGTGGCCAGGTAAAAACCGATATAGAGTATCGCCCTCCACGAGTGAGTCGATTTTTGGCCCCCTTGTTCACCAATTTCAACTCCGCCTCTCCATCCCCCAACCCAAAACTCAACCCTGAAATCATCTATACAACAGAAATAAGTGCACAACAACACCTTTGATGTCATTCGACGAATTTCATGTTGGTGCGGAAAGGGCAATTTCCTTTTTTAATATTTCATTCACTCACGATTGCAATAAAGTCGGATTAAAGATTAATCTCCCATGTACTATTAAGTACCAATATTTGTGTCCCACTAAATCACTAATCTTCTTTCTATTATATATGTCCACAATATATAACGACATCTTGTATTGTAAAATGAAAAAAATAACAATAATAAGTTTGTTAATTTCAATAAATTGCATGAAACAATTTTTTTTATATATTTTTGATTCTTGTAGAATGATGTATTGTAATATAATTAAGTTATATATGCCTTTGGTAAAATTCAGTTTCAGATTACAATGCACTTAACGTGACTCGATGATATGTTTGATCAAAGTGTTTATTCTATTATTTTTTTTTTTTGGTCCTCGTGAGTATTTTTTTGTTTTCCTGACCATGGGAACGGAACTGCTAGATAGATTGTATACGAAAATCACATTGATGTTGACTACTCACGAGATTAACCCACCTTTGTTTTTTGCTCGAATATCTCACGAGTGTCCTCTTTCTCTTATTATCTATTATTTAACCCTATCACATTTTTATACGGCATAAAATATAAACATAAAATATAAACGAAAATGATATACACGAGATTAAAACGTACTAAAATTATATTTTCGACTCACTCGTTAGATACTTTTTTATTTTTTATTTAAAGGCCTTGATTGCGATTATGGATGAAAAGAAGGAAAAAAAAAAAACAATCTCGATTTAACCGTTAAATCCAACACCATTGGGAATAGTGAAGAGGTCGTTTGAGAGTCCAACAGCGGCATATGGTGTCCCCGAGCGCGTGGATACCGAGCAGACATCGTCTTGGCGGCAACAGATGTTTGCAGACTAAAGTTGTGTAGGGCGCGCGCACGCGTTGCCCGTGTTTTACCTCGCGTTCCTTTTTATTTCACCCGTCTAACCCAAGACTTTGAACAGGACATGGTTGGTTGATCAACTCGTGTCATGGATTACCGTCACGCTCATCTTTCGCCATATAATATACATGTGTATTACTTGCAGCACCCACTCAACGAAATTGTGAAGAAGCAACAATAATAGCATATGAAAAACCTTGCTATAATCAAATGTATCAATGAATATCATATGTATTGCTTCATTATATTCGAAAAAGTAATAACAATAGAAGCCACGAATGTTACAATATATATGTGAGGCTATCCACTAATTTTTGATGTGGCTTTATATATATATGCATATTACGTACAATGATTCCAGCTGCTTTTGGTTTTTATATTCACTGGGTTTCGCCGTTCTTCCTATTTTTTTTTTCTTCCGTTTCTTTTGATGAATTTCAAAAATTATTAAGAACTTGTTACATTGTGCATTGAATTTACACATTCATCTTGTCATCCACATGTTCAATAATTATATAGACCGAAGACCTGATATTAAACACTGGAATCATCTTTTTATTCATTCTTATAAGTTCATAGAAATATATATCGAATCCATATGCAATAACTTTCAAGTGTAATTATTGCATATTTTTGTTTCACTAAATATACGATAGTAACGAGAAAATATGACGACGATATAATTTTAGTCTTATATATCTTAAAAATAAATCAGACTTGCTAATAAGTTAAGACCACCCAGCAGTTGCAATCGCGAGCGCCTATTGAGAAAAAGAAGAAGAGAAAAAAGAAGCAATCGCAGAGGACAAACCCTCACTATTGTTTTCCGAGTTGAGCAAATAAAATTAAATACCAACGTTAGGGTTGCCTTTATAGTCCCTTTCTGTTAGTTGACGACCACATTTCCATGACTCTCACGCTATGGTTCCCTACCGAGTCATTATCTAACACAACTCCCAATGCATTTCAGATATACATGCCATCTAATAAATGGGTGGCCAAAAAGTTATAATACTTCGTACATATACATATATATGTGTGTAGAGTATTTGTGATGAGGGGCGTGTATTCAATATCCTACAAATTGACCACCAGTGTCATGTAAACTGCGAATGAACTCTTGAAGTAGGTATTCTATTGTGAAATATGAACTCGAGGAGAAAGCGGGACGAAATTGTATTCCAACACATTCCAATTTATACATATATATATGTGGGTGTGTGTGTGTGTGTGGGTGCATGTGTGAATGAGTGCGTTAGTCAATATTCTTCAATTCTTAAAAATGTCAGCCACACATTTCTGTAAACACGAATAATTCTCGATTGCTTTTACAACCATTTTGCCTTTCAATGAGCCATATAATATCCACATATTCATGTGATTCTTTGTTATCATATTATTATTTTTTTTTTCCATTTTCCAATTCATAGACATTTTTTTTATTTCCCCTCGGTAAATCAATCGTGAAATTCATTGATTTAAATTTTTAAATTCACCTGTAACAACACGAAATATCAACCATGGTATTTTTTTTTTTTTTATACAAATGTAGAAGAAATCGAATATATTTACATACTCTAGTATTCACTGAGAAAATATATTCCCACATTATAAAATCGAGAGTACAATAAAATACATATATATATATATATTATTTTCTTCGTGACTCTCTTCATTGACATGCGGGTTTGTCATCGACGTCAATGCAACTGTCCCATGGTAATTTTTTTTTTATTCATTTCAATTCTAATTACACACGTTCTTCTGGAATACTGTTGAGACATTGGTTCGCACGCTCGATCGACTATGTATACTAACCACCCTCTTATTCCATTATTCTTTTTTATTATTATTTATTTGTCATCTTCCCTTCTCGTTTATGAATGTATATCCAATCATATATTTATATATATATATATATCCTCTCTTCCGTCTTTATACCGCATTCATTTAAAAATGAACTCCGAGACGCCTGGATACACCTGCGAATGCTTCTTGCATGTAATTAAGTGAATCATTGTTCGTTCTGGCATTCTTTTTCATAATACAAATATATATTATGCGTTGAATTGGGCTTCATAAAATAATGAGTAGAGATGTAGAACGAAGAACAGAGAGAACATGAATATTTACAATAATCTCATGATAATTTCCGGTTTGATTTTTTATATATATATATATATATTATATCCTGCGATTTTTTTTTTAATTCATGAGATTTTGATTGTGAATTATTTAATTCTAATATTAATCTGTAGTCAAACAATTTATCTTCATTTTCACTCAAATAATTATCCGTTCAGTATGGATGAAAAGAAACTGAAGTGTAGGTTTGTGGCAGATGATATTTATAGGTATATGTAACATAAATAATGAATAATGAAAAAAAAAGTGAAGGGATACACCTGACTTGACCTGTTTGCACGTGTGCCAAAGGACAAGTGTCCCATTAAATAAAAATACTTGATTGTCCCACTATCTTTTATATTTTATTTATTTTCTGTTTTACCCTTTTCATGTCTTTTAACGCAGGTGCCCGAATGTCTCACCGGAACCATTTTAACAAACCATATATATATATATGTGTGGTATAGAACAAACGGTTTTAAATGTACACGTGGATTAGTGTATGCAAGAAAAAAAAATTATAATAAACAGTTGTCTTAAAAATTTCAATCAACAAAGTCTATTTTCGTGATCGAAAATTAAATTCAAGTTCTCACGCTTCTTCTTTATTCTTTCCTATTCACTCACTCACGTTTCACTTCATTTCCTCATTATATTAACTTAATTAGATTGAAATTATTCATTTTATCGTACACGTGAGTTTGTAACGTCACACTGTTGTTCAATATATTTACAACATAGAAGATGTGTATTCCTCTGAATTATTTATTAGATATATTCATGACAAAATTATATTGTTCAATGTATAGAGATTGTTAATGATAACATTGACTACATTAACCAAGTTGTGTGACGCTATATTTTTTTTTTTTTGTTGAAATAGTCGTGAAATTCGTGGGAAAAAATCCTATGTCATTGAGTCATCCCAAAAGACACCTGTTGATTGTGACTATTTCTTCGCGATAAAATGTAAATTTATGCCCATCAATACAATTTGTGTGATTGACTAATATACCTATTATTATTATGTATTAGAGCCTATAAGATTGATTGGCCAATAAATTTCACCAAGAAGATGGCAACAGATATAACATATATTTGTATATTAGATTATATTGTATTCGAGTATACACCTTACAATCTATTTATCTTCAATTTACTTCAATTGTTTTTCGTTCATCTCCTATTTATCTTATGTCTATTGAATTTCCTGTTTGAAAATATGACAAACTTTGAATGGAAATAAATACACTTTTACAACTGTATTGAAAAGTTTTCAATATGGGATTTTATGAAATATTTATGAAAAAACTTTTGGAAATCTATAGAAACAACAATTGTCGTTGTGATTGTAATTTGGTGAATTACTGGCAAATATGAAAATTTATATGTTACGGTCATCTACTTTCTAACCCTCGATGATGAACAGGTATGCAAGTATAAAGTTATGTACAGGTATGAGGAGGGTGAAAATTGAATAGTCTATTGTTATGCATACGAGGGAACAATATTATCTTCAGGAATATTTTCAAACTGATTTTCACAACATCCTTTAAACATTTATATATTCTATTCAATTTTTTTTTCTATACAAAATTTCGATACGCCCGATGAATTACCATTAGTAAGTATAAAAACTTTAATTGCAATAATTTTTTAGTGTCCCATACAAAATTCATCAATGTCCACGATCCATTAATGAGTTCCTTGTGTGCTCGATCATTAGTATTACTAATTGGATGGAAACTTCAGCGATAATAAAGGTAATGAAGAGAATTTCTCTGTGTCCTTTTGTCTCTGATCGATCATGAAGCGGAAGTGTATCAGCGAAAAATTCAATGGAAATCTTGATAAGGTCTGATCAGCTTCTCTGGTTTCGGGTATAGGTATAATATATATATATATATAATATATAAGGCGGCATGAAGTAAAGTATGCCCAAAAATGTAAGCCGCTCTTCCCTAATGTATCTCATGATGTTTGTGTTGTTCAAGAAAGCGCCCGCGTCTGTCCAACATTCATCCGCGATTCTCCCCAAAAATATCTGATCGCTCCGATCGTTTCTCGATCTCTTTCTCTCCTTATCCCGTCAACGGTAGAGTCGTGTATGACCGCAGCTGGAATCCATTTACGGCTCACCGTATATCGGTATCCATTGCTCGTTGAATTTTTTTGTGGTGTACTGCACTGTATCAATAACCATCATTAAATACATATTTATATCTACATATATATATATAGTATTATAGTTGTAGTGTGGCCACCATTTTATCGAGCCTATAGATATACAATTGCAATTACCAGAAACCTGTTGATGAGTTAACATTATTTATATGTATTATTTTATGTTCATATATTTATATAACAATATGGGAAATACTCCAATTTTGTATTATCTGGACGTTTAAGAATCTCAGAAATTGATTCTATATTTTATTATGTTATCAATAGCGATACAGTATTGATGTTGGTAATTAGCGATCAACATTTACCAAGATACACTTGATGATATAATTTATTTTATATTCAAATAATTATCGACATAAGTTTTATCATACCGAGCCCATATTTAGGAAATAGATGGATATTTTCAATGTGGTTTTAACAATTAATGAGACATTTTTACATGTGGAATGTTGATATGTGTATATGTATATAGTTATTATATATATATATATATATATATATATATATATATATATATTGAGCAACTACGAAAACAAGAATGTGCAGAGGAATGTACTAAAAATCGAAGCAAAGTGATCGCGCACAGAATTACACTGAATAAACTTGACAGTCGCGTGTGTGGGCCTGATTTTAAAGTCAATAAAAAAGCTATATAAACTGTGCTCGTTTTTATGTTCATTGATAATTTGACATTTTGAGGAGTTTATTAATTTTATGGAAAAAGTAATTAAATAATAATGACCCAAATTATTTATATATTATTTTTTAAATCAATCACATGATTTTGACATGACTGCGGTGTGTGGTGGCTATTTCAAAGTGAATCTGGAGCACGCGATGTCTTTCAAAATGTTATATATCCCCGTACTCATTCGCTGTATATAAATCGATCCGCAAAAGAGTCAACACCGAAGTAATACTCCAGTGCTTGTACATATGCATATGCATAAATTTCCATTCTTATATAATTTCAATGACAAGCTTGAGTGGCAGGTATATTACAATTGATTGGTAAAGTATGAATACATCAATAAGTACAATGAATAATTGGATGAAATTTAAAGTGGAATGAAAATGGAATTACGACACAGTATTAGACGCGATAGTGAAGAATATAAACGTCTCAATATCTCATATGTGCTTTCATAAATTATTTTGTCAGGATTATTTATACCAGCGAGTTAAGATGAAAAAAAAAATCGATAAAGTTTTAAAAAACTTTCGAGATACAGAGCGGACAATTAAAAAAAAAAACACAACCAACTGCGTACAATATTTTTTTGTGGTGATAAAATAAAAATAAAATGAAATAAGCTGAAAAACACGAGAAAAAAAATTGGCGTACTGATATATTGAATGCATTTGGTTGGTTGGAGGTTCGCGCAGCGAGCACTCGCGGCACACGCGCATTTGAGCACGTGCGATCATCAATTCTCTCCCCGGTTATATACTCTCTCGAATCGAAGTGGATCAGCGCGTGCGATCCAGCTGGACGTGCAATGCCATCCGTTCCTCTCACCGGCCACACCTCATCTCTTTTATATGGTAACAAATATACATAATATGTCACTTATATACGTGCATCTTCATCCTTTTCCCCTCCATTCAAATGTATATATATATAGTTGCTTTATTTGTATATAATTGTCATAAAATAAATTTATCGATTTGACATTTTAAATAAATGATAATATTTATAAGAATAAAATTGTATGGAATAAAAAAAAATGGGAATAAAGAATTAAGGTAGAATAACGGTTTCGAAAAATTTCAAATGTTACCGACTTTTCAAGCGATCTCATCGTTATTGACATTATACCAACAAGCAACACTTCAATACGTTGACTTAATCGATCGTTTTATGTTTAAAGTATATAAACACAAAGTTGTCAATTAACACTGACGAACGATGCCGTTCCATCGTCACATAATGTCACACGTCAATACACCAATCGCTTCTGCACCAACTTTATATATGTGTGCCACCTCGCGGTAGCGTCTGTAATCACGTGTGTTCACTACTACACCCTTCTTTGTCTGCCAAATCACCATAACTCTCAACGGCTGTACACAATTTCGTGTAAATTTAAGGCATACCCAATACATTAAAGTGAATCGGTAGCATAAATTAATTTTATTACATTCATTTTATGATGAGGCCATAACAATATAATATACATCGGTGTTTAACAGTAAAAACCGTTATTATTTATGAGAATGCTCGAAAAAATATATATTAGAAATTAGTGAAAACAAAATGAGGGGAGAGAAATGAAAAAAATAATTGTTCAGCAGTCATATTCAACACACGAGTAAATATAATAATCCTTTGAAATGCATAAGGTACGCTATAAAAAATAATGAGACATACATATTGGAGCGATTGGCAATTGCGATCGGCAACAACTCCTTTTTTCTTATTTACTCATGTTATATATATATAGCTGGGCCAAATGCGCGCCAACGCTTATGGCTGTTGGTTCGATGACGGTTATGCGAGATTCCTTCACGAAGGCATCATCATGTATGGCAATGCATATGGTCCATCGAATTCGGCCAGTTATATTCCGATCTCAACGCATATAGCAGTTCCCAGAAGCGGAAGGGCCCCACGGATGTGGGTCATACGTGGTAATAATGACTTTGAATCAATATCGTGAGTGATCTCCACTTGCTGATGTGTCTTTGGGTTATACTTAATGTCCGAGGTAATTGTCAACAACTTCAAATGAAAGAGAGATAAAAAAAAAATTGCGAAAAATATAAACACAAATGAAAGAGTATCATGGCGATTTTTTGTTTCCCATGTAAAAGCGGAAGTATAAAGTCACATATGTCCTGACAAAACAAAAGACTCTCGACGAAATTGTCTCGAGACTACAGAAAGGAGCGTTTATATATATATAAACTCGTGAGAATTATTATTCTCCTTTAAGACAGAAAAATAATTATGATTGCGTAAAAACCGCAAAAATAATTATTTAAACTACGAATGATATGGGAATGGTGGAAGTGAATTTGGGCCTCTTTCATATCCGAAAAACAAAATAAACAATAATGACAGTGGATGACAATAATGAATATCTGCATTTCAATGAAACTGTTTATGTGGTTTTCAAACAAACACACTTTATTTCATATCGTTTCATATTTTTGCTTTATAATATCTGTCATTAAGCATTAGTACAATTGAAGTGATCAAACACGAAAAATCACTCTGGGAAATAATATATTTCATCGACAATATCCTATTGAAACTGATTTTTAATTTTTAAATTAATATTTTTAATCTTCTTTTTTCATTTTGTTTATGTGTATGTGTGTGTGTATTTTTTTCAGGAGTCCAATGAATGAAATTAGAAAGCAGAGCATATTTAATATTCAGATTGAATAGGCAGAGAATAAGATGAGATGGAAAGAAAGGAAGAGAGTTGAATGCTTGAAGGCAGGAGGATTAAATGTCGCGATGGAGAAGAGACACGTCGTCGGCCAATATATTTATATAAATGTATAAGTGCAATTATCCTGTGGTGGATAGGAGTATATATATGGTGGGCAATATAGCTTTTATATATGTATATACGCGAGAAATCCAGCGACTGAAATTTTGCCCTCACATATATTGCCAGCTGCTTGGATGCTGAACATTGTTGGGCACATTCTTCGCACACACTGACGTGGGAAATTGCGTGAGTTGGAATCGCGGCAAGAAACTTCACGACATCACGGCAACATCAATCACTGTTGTTGCTTTTGCACCAACATATATCTTATATATGTATATATACAAGAATATTTTATGTGGATCAGGTTTTGATTATTATTATTTTACTTTATTTCTCGATGGTAACAAAAAAAAGAAAAAATTGTCTTGCGATATTCGTGTAATGAATTTGCAGAAAATATTACATAAATGATTGTGATAAATAAAATAAAATTCCACATATTTATATAATAATTTAACACGTTTATGTTTTTTTTTTTCTATATTATCGGTCAATAGATTGAAATCTATTTGTCAATGTATTAAAATATAAATGATAATATGTAAGTTTACAAAATTAAATCGACAAACACAGCTGTTTCCTCCGATTAACAAGAATTTTCCAAGGATTATTTTTATGTCTATTGACGAGTATCCTCTAGATCTTAATTTTTTCATCCTTTTTTTTGTTTCTCTTATTGACTGCATCTGTATTTAGACAGTCACTACACTTCCAGGTGGGCCAAGGCAACATTCATCCCACCAAAAGTGTTTCAAGATGGTTTGAATTAAATATAAATTAAAAATCGGATTACTGCGAGACATGGTCCCGACGCAAGCAGGAAGCGATTGGAAGATTAAGGTCTCGCGGGTTGAATTGAAATGACGAGCATGTATTTACATCTTCTTATTACAGCATACAACAAAAAAATAAAAAATAAACGTAATAATAATAACGAAAAATAAAATAAAAAAAAGTTGACGTAAAATAACATTGGCCCATTAAAATATATTAATTACTTTAACTTTTATTCCGAACATATAATTTTATTAATTCTCCTTTCATATTTTCTCATTAGTGTAAGCACACAAACTTGCGAATAAATATATTATGTATAATTATTTCTTTTATTTTCCGTCAGTTTACGATGAAATAAATGGCAAATCAACACAAACTATTTGGCGATATTATCGGTGACATTTACATATAAAATACGTAGCAGCCGCATCTCGCACTTGTCGCACAGTTAACTTTTCATTCCTTTATGGTAACGATACAACGTGTGCACTCATCGCGCGAGCATAGTCGCGCGACCGCGCGTGCAGATACACACACACATACACACACATTTAAGTATGTATATATATGTTATATATATAATACAACTCCGCTGCAATTACAAAATGGGTGCTCTGAGTATAACGAGCAGCTGCGTGCGCACGATCGCTCACATAAGAGATATGCTTGAGGATTAATCATTAAACATTGCCTGAGGTATCGTTACAGCCGATTCGCACTTTGTCTCTCATTTATTTATTTGCCGACCGTTCATTTTAAATCGAACGTGTATACCTATACGTATAAGATAGTACTAAAAAAAATGTCTGTGCATCAATCACTATATTAATTTCTTTTTCTCATTACTGTGACGATTTTGAGTTTGCACTGTACCAAATATATATTGTTCAATCGTATTTAATGTGCATTATATAGTACAATGCATCTATTTCCTTGGTCTTTAATTAATTTTTTTGTTTTTTTTTTTTTTTGATGTTTATGAATTTTATTTTATGTAATGGGAATCATAAAAAATTTAGAGCCATTTAGCAATCAGCAGTATAAAAGGATCCAAGCACCATGTGGTTGGTGGCTGATCCTTCTGAATAAAAAATAAAAAAATATATCTATATAACCCATGTAAAAGGTTGTTGAAAATCGGCAATTCCAATCGATCGATCATAAAATTTGACCGCCACTTTGAATAAAGTCGTAAAGTTTAACGAGGGACGCGGTGGCTATTGGCCATCCGACTCAATTCAAGTCTTTATTTACCTTTATCGCATTATGGTGTTCATTCAAATGCTTATCCTGCGACGCACAAAATTATTTGTACATTACAATTGACCCAGATAATATTATTAAAATATTTTACTTTGAATTATTATATCATTTTTATTATTGCTAATGCAAATTATTATTTTATATATACATAAATATCTCCTTTATATATCTACATTTTACATTCTATTAATCGTATCACTTATCCATCATTATAATAATTGAATTGAATATTATGATTGATTTATATATATAATCGATTCATTAAGTGAGTTGATCATTTGATAACCGTGAAAAAGTGCAATGTCGATATGGAAGGGACAAATACGCTTTCGCAAATTAATCGTGTCAAAGTTTCTCCCCTTTGTCAGTTGCATATACAACATCAATATGTGAAATATATAAGAGTTGTATATACAACATCACACTGCGTTGAAATTGTTTTGAGATCCACATTTGTACCCGTATACATATTAATATGTTGTATACTTTGTAATTGGTATCGTAACTCACAATCAGACAATTTCGATCTGGCGAAAACGATTCAATTTTATTTCATTTTTTTTTTAATCAACAGGCGAACATTTGCCTCGGATGATTTATGGACTTCTTGCATACGCACAGAGAGAAAATTTATTTGATATGTATAATGAAACCTGAATTTAATATGTACTACTTCACTTTCATTATTATACTCGATGAATTAATTTTTAAATTCTAACACTTGGCGCGCTCTATTATTTCGACAACAATACATAAAAACCGCAAACTATTTAATTGAGACATTTATCGTTTATTTTATATATATATATATATATATATTGTCTGCTGAAATGTTCTTTGTTAGAAGCGAAAGATAAAATCGTTGTTGCTGCACGCAAAAAATCTGAAGGCCCAACACCAAAGTTGAATGAACTGAGTGAGAGCCTTTAGGGACTGGAAACAGCTGACACCGTTAAAAACCGAATGAGATTTCAACCCTGAACTAGACCTATCAATTAAATCAGCTGTCGATATAGCGATGAAGGGCCTCACATTTTACATATTGTAACCAACACATATATATATACAATATTCATCACTTTTATGTGTGTAACGTTTTAATAACATCCTGTTCATCATCAGGAGAAAAAGAATTAAATAAAAAGGAAGGGCAACACGACCTGGGCCAATTTCATTTTGTATACCAAATACCATATTTAATTTATTTTGTGTATTCACATAAATTCCTATTGCAACGTGTCCTATAATTTCCTCACTAATTCGTCAATTTGCTAATTAAAGATGATATTTTTGGTGTATAGATGGGAATCCCAATGAAAAAGAGCGCGTGCCCCTTACGGCTATTCTCACACACACACACACACACACACATACATTCACCCATGTGCGCGCGCGCACAAATGAACACACATCAGGTGGTACTATATGGAAGCTGATGGCTGGTTGGTGTTTGGTTGCATACACCCCAAAAAAGCCATACAACAACTGATATATGTAGCAGAATCATGCATGTGTGTAAATGTAAAAGGCTCATTGTCCTGCTGTCGATCGTGTTACTGATGTGAGCAGTCAACTTTATTAATTACACCATGCATATGCAAGTTTATGGTGTGACATCCGTTTAATAATGTGTTAAATACCATGGGCAATTGTCTGTAAAATCCTCCAACAGAAACAACAAAGAATAAAAATGAAATAATTGCAGATAAACAAATAAATAAAGCAGAATAGAGTGCTGGTATATCTCAAGTACTTTTCATTGTTAATCATTTATTTAGTGATTGAAAAGGGTTGTACAATGAAAAATACTCAAATGAAAATTTCTATGAGGCGATAACTAATTCTGACAAGCCTTTTTTTGTTCACCTGCTGTACAGGTGAGACCTGCCACTTACTCGCACAATATTTCATCTGTACATAAGTACGTGATTAGATATTCAATACAAAACTTGTCATGAAGACGATGATAATGATGATGATGATGCGGTAAATATTTGCATCTATCAATACTCTATATATTATATTCATATTCAATATTTATTTATACATGTACCTACTCATGTACATAAATATAAAAATGATTTCATTTAATGTTTAACAAAAAAACTCGGTGATGCAGCGCTTGTCTCTGGATTTGGAGTTTTTTCTACATAAAAGGGATAATAATATATCAGGTGACAATTAAGCTCATGTGAATTAACCAGCAGCAGCAGCTGCTGCTGCTGCTGTTGCTGTTGCTGCTGGTGGTAGTGCTGCTGCTGCTGCGTCCACTTGCAACAGTGTAATATGCACACCAGACACAAAACGTAACACGACGCTCCATTTCTTATGCATACATATATATACACACATCTTAATCGTGCAATGCGGGGGTTTATTCGTGAACGAAACAAAAAGTGTCCGACTAAATTCACTTTTTTTCCCAATATTTAACTGAAAGTATTAATCAAAACCATCAATCAAGGTATACATTCAATTACGAAGATTCTCTAGCGGGCGAATTAATTATCAATAACAATCAATTACACGCTTTATATAAATACCTATAAACAAAACAAAAAAAAAAGTCGTGTAGATAAAAATATGGAATTGCCTTGGACGGTATAAAAATGAGTGGTTGTCACCAATAAAATTTGAATATTCACCAGCCGCCATCATTAAAATCAATAACGTAAACGGGATACATTTACTTGCAAATTAATTCGTTCAAATGATAATCGAGGTGAATATATATTGCGGATATAAAATGGTTGTTAACATCACTCTTCCGCAGTAAATAACTATCAAAGATGATAAATCAGTCGTGTTATACATATATATATATATAACGTATATTGACGATGGTGATATGAAAAATCCGGGAAAAAGGCGGATATTGATGTGTATAATGGTGAGTAAAATTAAACACCATGGAATTTTATACATATATCCAATCGTGATGGCCATCATAACGTGAAGGAATTTAATTATCAGACAGAGAGTTTGCGCCGTGTGCTCATGCACTTGACGTTCGTTAACGACGCTAAAGTACAGGGTTATCGTTTGTTCGCGGAACGTTTAAATCAAATGGCTGGTGTGCGTCTCACACATGTATATATGTATATATATATATATATATATACATACATATATGTGTAGTAAAGCGATAGGTATAGATATACTATACATTTATGTATATATAAATATATATTTGTACGTAAATATCGAATGGAGCCGCTTGAAAATCGATGCGTGATCGCATGTTCCTAAAATTGAAACGAATGAGGTAAAAAAATAGGGGGTAGTCGATCAAGCAATATTATGTGTAATGGGTAGTGGATCTCATAAGACGTGAATTATAGGGAGCGTACTCTCTACTCTATCTACTGATATTCAAAAAAATTAAATAGTGTGACGGGGGCGCCCCCTTGCTTCATAAATATTCATGCACCTTTTCATTTTTCTATAGATAATATACTCTCTCATTTATCATTGTGTACAGTGGAAATATATATTGTATTTATCTGTCAATGACTGATGTAAAATTAATTCCAATTATATTCATTTTTAATATTATTAATTGGTTATATATCAAAGTTTGTTTGTAAATAATTTGATTGATTTAATTTGAGGTTATAGAAAATGTATCGAGTTATAGGCTGTGAAATGAGTGTGTGATAGCTATCTAATTCCATCTACTTCAACCGTTATATTTAAGATATAGGGTTGAATACAGTATATATATATATATATATAAAAGCCCCTTCTTGTCTCTCACTTTCTCTTTCATTCATTCTTCTCAAATGACTATATACATAGACGTGCTATCGAAAGTATTTCTTTCAAGAGGGTTAAGTCTACGACTTCATTCACAATTTCACCCTCAACGTAACAAATTTATTCATGAAACAAAATCTCTCATTGCAATACTATTATTACACCATTAATTCATCTAAATATATTGTACAGTTGTTACTGTATACAATGACAGATTGCATTATTATCTTTTTATAAATATTGGCGGCAAATATAAACATAAAAGACCACATTGCAGTTGATAATGTTAATGATAAATGTATAATTGGTTTTATATATAATTATGTCGGATCAGGCGCACGCGAATGAAATAAATATGAAGTACAAAGCTATCACGTACACCTAAGAGTATGTATATATGGAGAGAGAGAAAGGAACAGAAAAAAAGTGGGAGAAAAGAATAATTCTCAAAACAAGGCTTCCACCTGCGCATTTGTGCGCGCGTGTGTTGCGATTAAAGTGCAGCACTTGAGTGCTTGTGTGTAGGGCACGTGATCATATAATCCACCATATAACTCTCTGGTAACGAAAAAGGAAAACCGCTCATTAGGATTGTGGTGGTAGCTCTTCGTTAACATTATCTCTCTCTTTATTTTTTTTTTTCATTCTCATCCGCCTCCTTTCCCACCACTTTCATCTCATACTTTTTCTCCAGGTTTTATACATACAGTATACATATGCATGTATATAAAGTGTGCGGTGTGCTCTGTCTCACGTGGTTAGACCACTCCTTTTTTAAATATATCTTATCGTTGCAATGAATGCGCGACTTAACGCACACTTCGTCAGGTGCCTTCTCTTTTGATCGGAGACCGAGATGCCCCAATTCGTCATATATATTTTATCCTGAATTAAAGTGAATTTAAACGCAAAAGAATATTTATAAATATTTTCCATTTTTTTTTTCTCTTTTTATTTTCTACCTCATTGCAAAATATTAACGAATATATATTTTTTCCATATTTATTTATTTGTTATTTTTTTTGTAATACTGTTCAACTGATACATTTGAACAGTATTTACAAAATATTTATCGATGAGTATTAGATAATAATTCAATTCGTTGATCGATCATTAGCAATAAATTATTTCCTTTTTTTCTTTTTTTTTTTTTAATACAATTATATAATTATGTTGAATAAAAATATATTCATAATGTGAGATGGCCTTCAGAATGAAATATATGCAGTTGGATCGAGAGTATGATAAAGCCAATCGTCACGAACGAATGTGTATACATATATATATATATATATATATAAATTCTTGGTCAGGTGCAAATGCATATTAATATAGAGACGATGAAAGTATGAACGTAAAAGAGAGATAGACTATAAAGAGTTTTGCATGATAATCTATTTGCGCTTCATCACTTATTATTGTGGTACTACCTGTCACGTCTTATATACTGTATCACTCTGATGTTTATCACTCTAAACCTGCTGTCATAATGCACGTCTTTTTACATCAAGCAAAATTTAATACCCAAAGGGTATAATAGAAATAACCGTAACGATTTTGAAGATAAAAAAAAATTATACACGCATGTATATATTTAGTATATACATAAATATATATATATATACGTTTATATATACAGTTACAAATAGTTGATCATGGTGTACATGTTGAAAAGGTGCATGCAAAAAATTTATTCCGTCTCATTATTATATATATATATATATATTTACATGTATATGAATGACAATTGATGTTTTATTTTGACTTTTGCTGACCGAGTTTAATCAGGAGAAATCACATAAGTAGATGTCCGTGAAACAGCCGGGCCCTGCAGTAATGACACTCTGACGCCGCCAAATAATATTCGCATATGTACATATACCGTTTTTATTTTAGTATATACAAATATATATATATATATATATATATTATCCGTCATTTGTGGAGCGTATTGAGATATAAATTTAAAAATTATTTTTACCGTACATTATCGTATATAAATACAAATCGCAGTTGGAAAAAAAAAAAATAATAACAATAAAGATATGGATATTTTAGCGGCGTGGAAAAATATTTCTATATAGGTAATTAATTAATTGCATTAATATTTATTTTTAATGTTGAAAAAGAAAGCAATAATGGAAATGAATGTGTATGCCGCGGTGCACCTGATTGTTATTTATATACCGTCAGTCATCATAACTGAAATTGTAACACACTTTTCATATATACACTGGCGTTTATGTTTATACCGTCAGATGTGAATTGGTCCGCGGACCTGATGCATCATCATATATACACTGGCGCATCATTTTGCTCATATTCCCCATCACACTGTCTTTTAGTTCTTTATATTGGACCCGTTACGCTTGCAACGCATGATTTCACATTCTGATGCCACGGTTGGACTCTTGAGCGTGTATAGCCTCGCAAGAGAGTTGGGTAATTGCTGGGTAGCGCTTTGTCTTATTGCCAAAAGGCGCAATCGAGTTTTGGTAGAGGCGCACAGATGAAGAAGAAGAGAATAAGGTGGATGATATGCGTGCGTGTGTGTGGTCGTGTGGATACCGCGTGTCCTGAGGATGTACATGTCAGATGGAATTACCTCTTTACTTTCTCGCCGCTTTGATGTGGATTCTTCTCCATGTTTATTTATTTTTTTTTTTTACTTTATTTATTTATGTAATTTTTTATTTTTATTCTCTTGTATATCTGAATGTAGCGGCCGTGGCGGCGGCAGCAGTAGCAGCAGCAACAACAACACCAGCAGCAGCAGCAGCAGCAGCAGCCACAATGTCATGCGTTTGCCAAATGTCTTTTTTGTTATGGACTTTAAATTGTGTCCGGCTTGAAATAATTGTTACAGTTTCTAAAAAGTCACTAACATATTTTCAGTTATATATATATAACTGCATTGCATTTCTCTTCCTTTATTTCCTGCTTTTTTTTTTTTATTGTTCATTTGTTCTAATTTTTGACAGTGTTGTCATATAATCATCGAGACAGTTGATTTATATATATATATATATGTTTGTGTGTGTGTGTGTATATATAGAAACACTACTTAAGTGATATACGAGCGATTGGTACTTTATTTATTCTCACCTGTCGCATAAATGTTCTCCAGGAGCAATGCATACAGGATGAGAGTTTGTATACTGATAACATGTCGGTTCGCGTGACACAGATGGGAGGATCACACGCATAAAACGTTGGTATATATACGTATACAAATTCGCCGTGCGATTTATTGCTTATACGAATTTGTAAATTTTAACATGGTGAAGAGAGAAATTAAATATTAATACCACGAAATTTTCGAATCATATAAGAACGCCAAAAAATAAAAAAAAAATAAAAAAAATATGAAATTTAAAAAAATTAAACATCCAAATGTCAATAAATAAATAAAATGTATATACATCATGATAAAATTTCTCTTGATTGTCTTCCAAAGTCCGATAATATTTCATAAATCATTTTTTATATATATATATGTAAAAAGTGGAGCTCGTTATTTTATAAATGAACATCGTTACTCATGTTCGATGCAATTGAATCATTGAGTTAATGGGTAACAAAAAGCTGCATCTTGGGCTTTTTTATATATATATATATATATATATATCCATACCTTTACAGCACTCATAAAATTATATCTGATGTATTTAATAATTTAATATTGTATATTTTCATTACTTCAATTTTATATTCCAACTTTTTTCATTGAATAAGAAAAATATAATGGAAATAAAAATAATAACAAAGTAAATCTGTGGGAATGCTCAACATGTTCATCTCTGATGTATATATATACGTATGAAAGAAAAGCAACTCTGAGAGATTTTGACCGTTATATACTCGGGAACTTATATATATATATATATATATTTAAGAGAAAGAGAAAAAGCAAAATGGGCACCCGCGTGTCTCATTCTCTTACGTGCTTGCCAGATGACACCCGACCGGGTGAAACAGCAGCAGACCCACGCGCCGCATCGTTTCAGAGGGATACACATACATAAAAACAAAAATATAATACACTGCGCACGTCTATATGTATATGCATCTGTGTGTGTGTGTGTATAGTACATAGGCTGATACACTATAATCCTTGAACTATTGTTGGAATTACACACTTGTGAATATTTCTCGTCAGTGTAAACAGAAGAGAGGGCGATAAAACTATATATACAAATGTATGTTTTAATGTATGTATAAATAATACGTATATATATATATATATACGAGTATTCCATTGCTACTTGTGTGTGTGTGTGTGTGTATGGACAAAGTCAAAAAAATCATTGGCGTGTGCCCATCATCGCGTGCCAAGATCGACCTTCTTCCGGGATTTCCCAGTGTCTTTGCATTTACATTTCGATTCTTTGTTTGTTTGTTTGTTTGTTTGTTTGTTTCATTCTTTCGCTGCTTCTTTTTTTTTTTTTCAATTTTTATCACGCGGTAATAGGAAAAAATTGTGTATTAAAATTGTTCAGAATTGAAAAAAAAAACAAAGTAAATATTAAAATTATTGTATTAAAGAGTTGAAAGGGAGTTGAAAGGGAAAATTATGAAACTATATTTAACACCTCCGGCGGATTTCTGACACATTATATCAATGGCGATAGAGAGAAGGAGATAGACAGAGAGCGAAGGAGAGATAGAGACAAATGAATTCACGTATCAAAACCGGTCACGGGATTTTATCGTTACGCTCAATCTGATGTACTTATCGGCAACCGACATGTTATACTTTTACAGTGGAAAAAAAAGCTACTTGAGGAGCAATACATTTATCATGACACAAAAAACTTTCATAAATTAAAAAAAAATAAATGAATAAATAAAAAATGAGAATTAAAAATATATTTTTGGGTGAAACAGCAACTAACCTACATTACAATATAAATATTAAATATAAGAACGAATAAAACAACTTGCCATTATTAATCTAATATTACTCATTCGCTCACAAGAACTTTCTACTCATCCACATTTCGAATAATAAATATATATTTATATATACATTTATATATATATATATGTACGTAAAGCAAAAAGCTTTATTCGTTGAATAAAATCGTCGTATATATAAGAATCATGCTGATTCCCTTCCATACGTGAGTGCACTCGTGCCGAACTGGTCAGTGAACATGTGGCAAAAAAAAAAAAAGAAATAAACGAAAAAAGAATTAAACCGAAAAGCAAGAGGAGCGACATTAATTGCCAACGTACCCCCGTTAGCTCATGGATGTACGGGCTACTTTCATTGGGACCCCTCACTTTTTCCTCTTTCCTTTACTCTTATTCCACATACACACACAAACATATATATATATATATTTATATATAATATGATCGTTGATTATTCGGCGCACGCGTTATATGGCCCGAATATTCCGTGTCATTTCTTTATTAAATACACCACAATTATATTCGTGTCGCATCTCTCCGATCAACTGAATATATTTCTTTCTATATATACACATGCATATACACAAGCAATCATACAACCAATATTCTTGACCACATCATCTTGTATGAATTATCATACTGGATATATATTTTTGTTTTTATTCAATATCACTTGCAAATAAATTTATTTAATTATTATAATTGAATATTAACTGTGTCTTAAAGAGATTAAATTATTAATTTGGTATGTATGAAGCAATATAGAGATTGATATATATATATGTTTTTGCTCACAGAATTTTTTTTTGATTGTCTGAAAATGTTAATGGTGGGTGGAGAAAAAAAAAAAAGAAGAGGGCACGATACAGTTTTATGCGTGAGTTCTTTTTATATGGATTGTGGTGCTTCATTTAATCACCCTGCAGGGGATACGTCCCGACCACCATGCACTGTATAACGATATATATATATATATATATATGTGTATTAGATATACATGTATATGGCGCCCATGTGCCTCGCGCTCTTTTTTCTTTCCCCTCTGAGCCAGGTGTTGCCCCTCACAGAACAATCCGCTGGTGCCTCATGACTTTGCCCGTTGACGTTGATGACGCCTGATGACTATACTTATCGTCCAACGGTTTTCCTTTCCCTCTTCTCTTTATTATTGTTATTATTTTTTATTTTCATTTTTTTCAAATTGAATATCGTGCGCTATCGAATCACATGTTGTCGTAGATTTTTCAAATCTATTTTTATCATCGTCATCATCATCATCATCATCATCATCATCATTTTCAATGCAGTAATTAATTTTTCTATGTATATTGTGTTGATGTAACGTGAAATTAATCATTGAATATTCAACGTTGTTTCAATTAAAAATATATATAAATATAATAAAAAATAATTTATGGCTTTTATTTATTTATATTTTGTATATATTTTATGTATAGAGAGTGGTGCGGGTGGGTTGAGTGCACTACTACGTATAGTATACAGCAGTTTGTAGCAGCTGCCATTGCATTGTATGTATGTTAGTGCTATTACATAGTTTTATATAGCATCTATACCGACCGATGGTATAAATTTGCGTGTGTACAACGCAATGTGTCTTTTCTATATTTGGTGTGTGTAAGCTGTAGATAAATGCGCGTGTACATAAATACATACAGAGAATGGTCACACGTGTCGGTTGAGGTTTTTGCGCCATGAATAATTCATTTTGAATGTTGCCAGAAAGCAAAATAAAAATAAAACCCTTAAATGAAAAGAGTAAAAGTGCATTTTAAAAGCTCTATAAAGTTTTGATTTTTGTAAAATATAATGGAGAAATAGAAATAAAATAATTTTTTTCTATTCACAAAATCTTTTGTAGCAAAATTTTTTATTCCCTCTTATATATTATATTGTATATTTATTCTGATTATAATATATGTATATGTGTGTATATATATATATATATATATAGTGACTGTCGATTAAACCCCAACCGCGTGTCCACTCAAACCCATTGACTGTTTATACTTTGTGCGTTGACAGGCTGGAACGATTTACGAGCGACCGTTTCATATAACGAGAGAAGATGAAATCGTTTGAAAAAGCAGGTGCTTCATTTCAGAATTCCTATCAAACTCACTCAACTTGATATTTATCGCATTTAAAAAGCAAAAATAAAAAAATAAATAAATAAATAAAATAAATATAAATTATTAATAATTCCAAAAACAATCAATAAACAAATTAACTATTAATCAATTTACAAAACAGATAACACATTTAA
>CAJUYH010000088.1:23939-96299 GCA_910591685.1 Galerucella tenella | reverse complement strand
TCTTTCACACTGTGATATTACTTTAGCGAATAATTTTCTTTTTAAAAATGTTGGACGCCACGCAATAATTAACATATTAATTAAATATATACGTATATGAGATATGATATATTGTCTCAACCACCCTCCATGCGAATCACAAATTATATATCATTATAATAAAAAAAAAACTCATTTATATTTTTCGTTCCAAAATTTTTCAATAAAATAATCATAGTGATATATTTATTAATTCCGTTGAATGTCCATTTAAAAATATAATCAATATTGTATACGGTGTATTATCAAAGGTTCGTGATAAAATTGAAAGAATAGAAAAGATTTAAAATTTTTCATAATAAACAGAAAGAATGAAAAAAAAAAAATTATTCGATTGAAATTGCGATGACACTTTTTGATGAAATAAGTAACTGAGTATGAATTATTTCATCACAAGTACATATGTATGCAATGCAATATAACTAAAAGCTACAAGTACTGTTCTGTAGAGATAATCTTAATGACTCTGTACATTGGAATAGTGGAAAAGTGGGGAGAAGAAAGAGAGTACAGCGCCGATGCGCAACAGTGAGCGAAGGTGAAAGGAAACGACGACGGTGTAAAAGCGCGCGCGTGGAGTGAAGGGAGGAGCAAAAGGCACGCGCGCTCGTTCTCTCTCCGCGAGAGTGTGGCGCGTGCCGGCGCGTGCCTCATGAGTCTCGTGCTGTGTCTGAGCCTCGCATCCTCATTGGCGTAATTCATTGCATTTACCCCTATACCTTTAAATTCACTATAGTTTTTCTTACAGCCAAAAAAGTGAAAGAACGAAATAAATAAAAACACACAAGTACTTATATAATAGAAATCGTGGAAGGATATTTAATCTACCCAGCAATTTTTACCCCATGGCATTATTATATAATTACTATTTTCTATAACAACATTAAATTGATGTAGACGAGCAACACTTTATACCTGACATTGCTATGTTGACATAGTAACCGTAAACCATTCTCTTATATTGATCTAAAATAATATATCAAGATGAAAAATCAATTGACAAATTAATAAATATATGTTAAAGTACATTTCAATGTAAAATTGTCTATCTATGTTTAATATATTGCAATAAAATAGCCAATGCAAATTGAATCGATGACAATAACCACAATAAAAAGATCAAATTGCTAAATGTAAAATTGTAATAAAAATTGCATTTATATCTAGAGCGATATAAAATGCTGACTGACACACACAAATTATTGTGCGAGATTAGTTGTAAAGTAATGTCAGATTATCATTGATTTTTGCATTTCTTTTTTTTTATGCGAATTGTTTTTGCTTACGCCCATGGAAAGTGGAGCCTACTGGCCAAGCAGCAGGTATATAACTGATGGTAAAGCCAAAAGGGGGAGTCGCATCGTATAAACGCGCGCGTTCCGGTTAATGCCTCCCCAGTTCATACTCTTGGCGTGTGTCTTATTTTATATGAAGACAATATTTGGATATATATATATATATATATATGCGTATAAATAATATACCATCAAAAGCCTAAAATGGAATATAATAAGTATCAGTAAATTCCTCAGGTGTATGAGAGAAATCTAAATTTATTCTGCGCTACCAATTTTGATTGGCTACCAAACACTTGGCAACATTAAATACCCATATAATTTCTACCTTCCAATTCCAATGTACCACATAATAGAATGAAACTGTGGAATGCGAATCAATAAATTTAATTAGCGACTATCAAATAGCCAATTGCAAGTTGTTGTAAATTCTAAATCACAATGGCTAATGCTGTTTAATAAGTATTAAAATGAAATGATAAAAGTGTAATGGACAACGTTTAGAATATATATATATATATATTTTTGATTTTTAGAAAATGGAAGGGAAGACCTACATCGACGGATGAAATGAATGGCAAAGTGCCGTGCAGCTGCACATGAACATGGACATCATTTGCTGTCAAGATTGAGTGGTTTCCATTAAGTTGGATGATATGTTAGTGCTTCGGGTAGAATATATACCTGGCTGATTGCCGATATATTATAGATATGAGGAGCTTTATCTGCAAGCCCATCTTAAATTACGCGATGAAAAGTTATCGGAACATTTACTGCTATGGCGCCATCTGTAATCATAATATCTAATGATCGATTTTTACATTGCGAAAAATTGCATTATTGAATATGAAATAATTCAGAGAAATATATAAAATATAAATGTGAATTTACAGAATATACAAATGATTTCAATGAGTTATTCAAATTTGCATTCAATACAACAATCAAACCCGCACTTGCTTTCGAACCTTTATACAATAGACCTTTAACATTTACAAAATGCAAAATCCCTTTGTCCTTTATGAAATGAATTTTGTGAAAGTTTATGGAAAGTATGAAAAAAAAAAGCAAAGAAAAAAATAACAGTAGCATAAAAATTATGGGGTTTTTATCTGAGGTCGGTTTTCCCCGCACGCACTCACTCATACACAACCATTTACCTATACATATTTTAGTACAGCGTCTCATTTTTTCGTTGCATTTGCATTTGTTACCATTGATGCTTTGTACGCAAGAAAATACCGTTACATCTCAAAAATTATTTATGAATGGACCATTGACGATATATATATATATATATATCTCTTCCGAAGGATGTGAGAAATTTCTTATATCTCAATCGCGTAAAACCTCGACCTACTGAAACGAAATGCACACGCAATCTTTCTCTTTCACATCACTCAACACATACGTATATGAAAAATTTTCGCCGGAAATCCAACATATCTCCGGATGTTATTTTTCATATTGTTAACTGATATATATATATATATATATATATATAAAAAGTTATGATGAATTTGTAAGCGAATATATAGATCATTATTCAACAGTTTACGAGAGCATATAAATAAAATTGCGACCTTGGCTTCTTCCTTCATTTTTCTTCATTGATGCAACACAATACAATATGAGACAGTTGCATACATTTACTGTAACAGTTGGATGATATATAAAAAGCGTTTCAACCACACATACGTTTGTGAATATATAAAATGATAATAATAGTAACACAACTTACATCCTTGAATGCAACAAGCAGGATGAAAAAAAAATATTCTTTTGTAATGCAATCAACATATAAACGTTATATTCGATCAGTATAATTTGTGGTTTTATTCATAAAAAAAACCGTATTTCTAATGTAAAATTATTGTAAAAAAAAAATTTATAGTTACGCGAAATGACAACTATGTTCCGAATAATTCCATTATTCACTCGATAATTTATAAAAATTAGTTAAGTATACACGAAAAAATTATTGGCCGTGACATGAACTGTCGCATTGTTTTTATTATATGATACATTTACTAAATATTGACTTTTACATAACGTCAACTTTTTAAATGTTTATATAATTGGACACATGTTTATATTCTTATCTTTCACGACGTTACAATAATTGCTTAAAGAAAAATAGCGTAATCATATAATAAAACTTCAGGGTAGAATATGTGGTATTAAAAACTGATAGTAAATAACTGACGTATAATGTCAAGTAATCATACGAAAAAAAAAAATGATAAAAACAATTACAACTCACTGACACTGGACATTGTATGTGACAGCAGCTGTACACATTTTTCTATATAAAAGGCAATACAATTTTACTTATTATTATAATTCTAACTGCACTTGTGCTATTATATTCATACATTTTATCATTAACACGACATTAAACTCTACGAATTATCGCACAATTCTCATAAATACACACATATACCGATACACAATACATTATCACAATATTGATGATAATATCCAGTCGTTGCTGTGCCACAACTGCATAATTGTTTGAATTTTTAAATGATTTTGTACTAGATTAAAGTTTCAATATAGCGAAAAAAAAACTAATTAATAAATAAATAAACAAATAATAATTCATTAGTCAATTTTACAGGTGAAGAAAGGGGAACGGAAATATATGTGAAACTTGATTGGCAAAAAATTACACAAGTTAATAACCATAAACCTATATTGAAAAAAATATCCATCTAAGATTTGACTAATTTAAATATGAAATTCGAAATGATGAAATTACATAATTTAACCGAACAATATTCCATATCTACCGATAATAATCAGCTATATTTGAAACAAATATCAATACTCATTCCTTCATTATTCTAAACCCCATATTTAACAACAAATAAGACATCATAAAAATTCGAATACTCCACTCGGTTTTGAATCATGGACAATGACAATTCTATTGAGGCTAAATATATATCATGTCCCACTTCCCAATAGTATATACAATATAATATCGGTCAGTATGGTGGGTTCAGTTTGCAATTTATCAGTCTCAAGCTCTTCCGCAATTGGTTGCAATTTTCAAGGTTAAATTGAAAGTATAGCAAAAGGAGAAGTGAGACGTGCGCCAGGGGTGGTTAAATTATTATCCACGTTCAACGAATCCGTTGATATTATGCGAAATCGGACACGCATGAGTGGGAAAGAATCTAGGATCACATAGAGTCAAGCAGGATACTTGATATAGAAGGTGGGGTTCGAATCTTCAACACTCGACGAATCAGATGCTACTATTGTGCGCCTGCGTATCGCCATTCGTGCCGCCCATTTTTCCTATCGTAATATAGATACGTCAGCTATTTGACAATACCTCCTATCTGTATACGACGCAATTTTTCAGGAGAGAAAAAACTTTCTAATTTTTCTAGTAGCTCAATAGAAATTAATGGACGCCTGGTAATTTTAAAAGCTTACTACTTAGTACTACTGTGCTACTTTAGAGCTTTGGAGGTATTGCCACGGTATGCTCAGTGCTCATATCTTCTAAATGCCACCAAAAACTCATTTTCCGCAAATTTGTCAGATAGGAGGTCCTGTCACATTGCTGACGATATATATATACGATAGTGCAATAGATAAATATCGTGAGTATAAATAAAATGATTGTCAATTGGTATTCCATTGTTAAACCTGAATTATCTTATTCAAATATACTGTTGAGTATTTTATTCTTGATAAAATACTGGAGCATATGTGATTTTAAATATGGAAAAACACGAATTTATTTGCAACGATTGAGTAAGAAATATTTTAATCTAAAGTACAAATAGTCCATATACTGTGTTACGAAATTATTTTCATATTATATAAAGTATATTCGTGAAATGTTGCAAATATAATTCGCAAATATTTGGGAATTATAACTTGAGAGGAATTGTGAGATATTAAAATGTGATATTTTTCTTTTCAATCGTTATTAAATGCATCCATGTACAATCGTTAAAATCAATAATGAAATCAATTTTGAATATAAAATCAATTGATTTGCATATTTTTGTTCAAGTGCCACATACCCAAATTATTATGCATATTTGAATAAAAAAAAAAAAAAAAAAAAATCGTACAAATCAAGACGATAAAAATTGATAAAAAAAAATCCGCAATATTGTCAAATATAATTTCACCCTAATATATATTGATTGGCAGTAATTGCCATTTCAAATACATATATTAATACATAAATTTTACCACAGATATAAATCATTGGTAAATCAGGTGGGAATAATCAGTGATATATACTTGGATCACTGAAAATATTTTCGAATTAATGATAGGTGATGTAAGTAATTCAATATATAAAAATGCTCTCCATATACGAAATCCAGTATGTGATCTAAAGCCTTTACAAAAGTGTCTATTGATATAGTTTAGTAGTCGTTCACCCCACCAACACCACACACTACCGTCACCCACCACACCACATATTCACATATCATGATGCTACTTGGATCGGAACAGGAGGCGTGGCCACCAGGTAGCTGCGCGCGCGTCTTCGCTTAGCAGCACAGGTGAGGCGCATCGAGGGGTGATAAACCTGACCAGGTAAGCACCAAACCACGAGGACTTGGAAACAGTAAGATCAGTCAAGGTCCTGCCACACGTTGGGACACTCGCTTATTCCTTACGCTCATCTACGATTGAGAATCGAGTCAAATCTTACAAGATTTCAGTTACCTTATTGGGACAATATATATATATATAAATGTGTTGCAATAGTAAACTTATAACAATTTGTTGAGATATATTTTTAAAAGACTTATGGAATTGAAAGTCAAGTGATATATATTATAATAAATATCAGATTATAATTGCCATCAATATTAATTTGTTTAATTACTAGTGCAGTGTATTAATAGTTTGGATTATTTTTTTGTGCTATATAACATTGAGAAAATATAGTAAATAGAGCTAAGGTGATTCGATGAATAGGGAAAAGGACTACTGAATTACAGGCAGATAGTGACAAACAATAACACAATGTGCGGTAAGTTGTGTGTACATCTTTATTTCACTCTATTAGTTACTTTTTTTTTTCTCTCCACTATTTTTGCCAATTGATGACATAAAGAAATTTCATGAATTCAATTCGTGTGATTAGTCCCTGGAGTGAATCACATTTGCATTATTTCCATTTTTATATTTTCATATGATATCACTCATTATCCGATTTCAATTACTATTATTCATGCCAAATATTTCTTTGCTTTATCAATTGATTGTATCACTCGTTCAGAAACATTAACGGTTTAATTCCGGGATGTAGAGAATTTTTTTGATATATTCAGACGGTCCACTATATTATGAATATCATATCAAAATAATAATAATAATAACTTGAAAATATATTTAAAACAAAAATAAATAGAGAGTTAAAAATATTTGAAAAAAACAATTGTTTTCCTTCCTCTTCCAATTTTACTGTAATAAATACACAACCTTTGATACATTGTTATGTTTTTTAAAGACAGTACATTCACATAAACGTATATACAAATATAAATGGATAAAAAAAAAAGTGATTATGAAATATAAACGAACACTTGTTCATATATAGCGGATAAACCAGGCACTCGTCGCCGTCTGAATTTTTATTTGTGATCATCTGATTTATATTGCCTGATTCATTTTGCACAAGTCAGTTTATATCAAAATCACTTTTTACTTGTGAACGAAGCCATATTATTATCAATTGAATCTGCACAACATTTCGAAAATAATGAATATTTATAAATCAAACTATAATTCAATTTATTTTGAACCATACGTTATATCACAATGCAAACGAATGTCTATGGATTCAATTTCATAATACATATGTCACATATGCGTAAACAATTTTTATTCAAAACATGTTATACGTAAAGTGATGAAGAAAACTAAAAATACACCAAGACTCCATGAAGATATAAACGATAGAAAAAAAAATCTAAAATAACTATGAACGTGGCTATATATAAAAACCATCAATGATTATCGTTTGTTATTGACATTACAAATTCAACACCTGATCCTATAAATTGTCAAAAGAATAATACTAAAAATTGCTTTGAAATTTGTATATTGTTTTTCCGTTATATCGAGAATAATGTTGTAAAAATATCAAGTGTTTTTATCTCACAGAACATAATAATAAGTGAATATAATTGAATGTGTGTGCGTATATGGATATATGTGAATGTGTGTGAGATAGGTAGATAGGTACTGACAAAAAATTTCCCACGAATGTAACTGGAAATTCGATATTTACAAAAACTATCATCCAATATATACATACTCGTCACGCACTCTCTTCATTTTATCCCCCAGCAATTCAAATGAAACACGTGTGTCATTTGAACTCGACTTTAACGTATAAAATTCCCAGCACTCTTTATTCAATCAAACTTTAAATTGCTTTTCAAGTATTGTTGACACTATTATAAAATTACGAAGTAACAAGTGGTCAAAGAGTATACTTAAATAGAAAATTATAATTCTGTAATTTCTCTGATAGACTGCTATAAGTAAATTTCCTCTACATTCAAACCACTTTTTCCCTCATAATATTCATATAAAATGCTGCCCATTAGTATAATACAATACCGTAAATAATACTAAAACATATTATCATTAAATATGTAAAAATGAATACACAAGTAAACATTATATTGTTTCAGAAACTGTACCAAGAGCGTGGTTAATGAAACCCGAATTGCACTGCAATAGTGTAGGTGTTCCCGCCGGTTCACTTTCACCCCCTGTGACACTGTCACCACCAAGCAGTCCAAGTATCTTGGCATCATCGCCATGGAGTCCAGGTGGTCCCACCAGTGGCAGTAACAATTCTTGCCACGGCATCACTAACCCACCGGCGGCAAATCAACTCGCACCTGACCAACGTCTCAGCGCCTTCACCCTCGTATCCGGTTACAATTCGGATTTTAGAATGCAGAAGCTGGCACACGCACCAACATCAGTCCCACGAGGTTATTTCATTGGTTATTTTAGTCAACAAAATTTTTATAATACTTCTTTTCATATAACTGTGATATATTTGATGGAATATATAGTATTACGAATTTCCTTAATATTTTGTATTACAGTTACGGATATGCGTTGTGGTCTTATGTACGGTGGTTACGGTACAACATGGTGGGCCCATCATGCGGTGGGCCTTCTGCTGCCGCATTCCCTACTACCATCAAGGATTCCATCGCAACAGACAACACCCGTGGCCGAATGTTCGCCAATATATCATGAACCAACTAGTCCTGCCAGAGCAAGTTCACCCAAACGATCTACACCTGAACGTGCCCAATTTGCAAGTAAGTTTAATTATATATTTATTTCCATTGGCTTTGTCTTTTATTTCTCGCTCTTTATTGTGTAGAATAATAATATTTTCAAATATTAAAATTCGTGTTTGATGTATGATGAGAATAATTAACATCGTGCGCATAACACCATTTGCTCGCGTTACCTTTTGATGAAAAGTGGGCCAGGAAATTGGCGGTAATTGTCACTTTAGGGGACACAAGTGGAGCCTCTTTCTCACACACACACATACAAACAGCCGCGCATGCACAAACCTACATGCATACAAGCATGAATTGCGATAAAGGAGAAATGAAGAAGAAACCGGTCGCAATTTGGAAGAGAGTGGAGGACATTCCGTTTTATCGGTGGCCCGTTAACGTTATCATTTGACTCCACGTACATACTACTGGTTTATATGTACTCCAGGTCAATTATAAATTCCACGGTGTTGTCACGTTATACCCATAATTAGAAATACGTAAAGCTCAATTTCATGTTTTTTTTACTCAGTAAATATTAAAATTTTATAGTTTATTTTAATGTTAAACGTCCATTTTCGAAATGTATAATAGCTGTGATTTTTTTTTGTTTTTAGTTGAAGGTGCAGCGCGTTTTAATGAAGAAGAAGTGCCATTAAATCTCAGCACAAAACCAAGTGATATTTCGTCTGGTGTAAGTAGAAAGTGTGCGATATGGTCACCAGGTTCAGTGTGTGAACGTGAGGCAAGAGAAATTTCAGCTCAAAATCCACCGTCACCCACGTCACCAATAATTACGCGGCAAATTCACCACTCGCCTCTAACACCACCGTCATCCAACGAACGTACCTTCCAGGTTCGTAAACATATACATATATGTACAACTATCAATGTTTAATATATCCCTCGACTTGATAACAATTGTCCTGTGTATCGATTTTCTTTGTTTGTTAAAAAAAAAAAAATAAGGGGAAGGGAGAAGTTTTGACAAATAGGTATTTTTCTCGCTAACTATTTGCGTGTCACATAATAGAAAAAAAAAAAATTGTAGGTGTATGTAACAGACAATTTTCTAAAAACTTTCAGCTACAAGCAAAATTACAAAGATAATTTTATCACTTGAAGCGTATTTCGAATCGCGAAACATCAATTATATATCGTTAAATTTTGAGATTAGGAAAATGCCTATCTACTTAAATTACAATTTTTTATCTTTTTTCCTTACAATTATCTCTTCAATGTCGGCATGAAATATTTTCAATAATTATGCTCGTCATGTTTGCGTGCGGGTTCATATCTACCTGCTGTATGTACTAATATCTTCAATGCCGATACTCAGATATACATTTTTTTATATACATACATATATATATATATGTATATATAACAGTGAGATTGAAAAAGTATCCCGGGAACTCATATGATTCCCATGGGATTCAATTAAAAATCCCACAAGTGTCAATATACCATGGGCATTCGTAACTTCAAAAAATCAACACTGATAAAGGCGACAAGGTTTTATTGCGTGCTATTCACCTCATTTCGTCGAAGACCCAACGGGATTTATCGATCTAAGAAATCTCAAATCACCTTTTGCACCCTGCGAATCGTTTAAGACTATATACTACGACGTTTATGGCATATATATATATATATATGCTCGTGTTTTTTTTAGTTTACCACTACCATTGTCGACAAACTCTGAATCACAGGCACACTTTTTATGAGTACACATTCATGTAAACACTTGTACTTTTTTCTTCGTACCCTTTTTTATCTTCACTTTTCTTCAACTAAATACCAAGTGGCCGTTTCATATATCCCATTCATATATTTTTATTTTCCATTTATCCGCTTTATTTTTTTGTATAATAATCACAATATTATTCACCAGTTTTTGCAAACACGCCATGTTTTTCCCGTCTATGAACATTTTCACAAATACTTTCATTAAATTTTTATTTTATTAAAAATAAACAGTACAAATGTTGTTTATGAAATTATCATTATCAGTATGAAAACGAGAAAATAGATGATAACAGAAAAAAAAAAAATAATAGATGAAAAGCCAGATTTTATCAGTGCTCTTTCCACCTTCCCGCCTCTTTCATCAATCCAATAAATGCGATGGTACTATTATCGCGACGATTTTTCGCTTCCCCCTTTGCCCTTCCATTACCCGCCATTCTCTCTATGTCCTATTGACGTTTCATGTTTTGTCGCGGCACTTTACATCAGTCTGTCAAATTACAACGTTTCCACCCTCCTCGTTCGTAACAGATAATATATTGTGAGTCGCCATTACCACTGCATACAGTATTGACGCTTGCAGTCGACGGTCGTCACGTCCGTGTAAAACATAACGAGCCAATCTACGCGCCAACTCCACAGCACATATACCTACTGTCATATAATAAACTGTGAAATGCATTTCAATCTATTTTTTATCGCATTTATCATACCTATATACTTTGTATTATATTATTACATTCGTTTCATATTTTTTTTTTTTTCCCCTACTTTATCAAATATATATATATATTGCACTATTCGATCCGTTGATAAATACAACATTAAATGGTAATTTAATCGGTTACAATTAAATAATATTCACAATTCAAATATTCCAATCATGTCAACAGTATAAGTAATTGAATATTTGCCAAATATCGCATTCATCAATTATTCACCAATGAACAATTATTATTTTTTCTAGAAAGGATTTATATTTCTCTAGACTCTGGATAAAGACGCATGAAGTAGTTAACATCATATATATATATATATATAAGTACAAGTTGGAACAACGTGGAGTTTTCATATTTCCGCACTTGGTTCATGTGTACATATATATGTATAAACACATCGAGGATCGATAGCACACGGAACAGAGAAGCGTACGACGTGGCCTTCTTTTCCAACCAATCGCGTAATTGCTCCCCGGGTCTCTTTATTGACTTGTCGACTCGATCATTCGCGCCACTAGCAAATTATCCAAGTGTAAATATAAACAAATAACATTTCACTTTATGACAATAGAGCCCATCAAATATTGGAGCGTTTCAACAATTGCATATACTACTAATTATAAAATAAAAGAAAAAAAAATCCACCCGCTCATAATTCACTATCGATTATTTAATTGTAAGTTATTAATTTCTTTTTTTCACATTGGCTTTTTATTAATCGAAATAACTTCAAATTCCGGTTTATATCACTTTTAATATTATTGTGAATAGAAAAATACCGACAATGAGTTAAAAAAAAATCTTTGTAGAAAACATATGCAATAGATACCTACCTACACAGAGAAGTTAATTATTTATTTGAAACGCGTACCGGATATTAACTCGTTCAGTACATGCATATAAATACATATAAATATATATATATATATATATATATATATATATATATGTGTGTGTGTATGTATATGTGTTTATATAAGTGACCACATATTGTAGCGAGTCTAGACGGTGTAGAAAAAAACGATGAACGAAACAGACGTTTCTCTCGGTTATTGTTTGGTGGAGTCAACTGGCGCCTTGCACTAACAATGACTATCCAAGAAACAAATGTAAAAAAAAAAAAAAAAAATACATTGCAAACAGAGGTGCGAGCATATGTGTTTCAAGAGACCTTATAACTTTTACATTTTTTATTTTATTTTTCATTTCGTTGGATAGACATAAAATTTATAATTTCAAATAAAACACGAGAATTATTTTTCATATTTTCATATTAATATGAAATGAAATTTCTTTATGAAACATTACACAATTATTCTTTTATCAAATCACTATATTTATGTAGATATTTGTATATATGCGTGTATACAATATGACAGTGGCATTTTGTGAAGTTTTATATTATATAAGCAACAAAAGTCCGTTTTCTTTGTCATTATTTCTCGATCGTTTATCATCATCGCGCATTCAAACCATAGAATATAGGGTTGAACTTGGGTTTATCTATATTGCTGTCTAAAAGACTACAATACAATAGATACAAAACATATATGAATATACACAACACACGCCAACATCAATTGACAACACCCTCAATCCACCAACAGCAACAACACTCTCCACCACAAATCACACCGCAATATTTCCGTTGTCTTTTACATTGATTTCATACTTCCACATCAACAACATGCTATTGATCGTCTTTGCGTGACATTTTATGGCGTCAAAAGCTCGTGGGAAATTTAACCAATTCATTATACAGACACGATGTTAACGAAAAAAAAAAAAAAAAATAAACAAAAAGGTTTACTTGGCATAAATCGTGATTTTATAGTAATATTTATTATTATTTTTTTTTTTCGAACTAATTTTAAATATTAATTTATATTTATATGAATGTTATTTAATTTTTTCTTTCTTGTGTTATTGATGATTGCAGTGCAAACAGTGCGGGAAAATTTTTAAGAGATCAAGTACGTTGAGCACTCATCTTTTAATTCATTCGGATACAAGACCATATCCCTGTCAATATTGCGGCAAACGTTTTCATCAGAAGTCCGATATGAAAAAACACACGTACATTCATACTGGTGAGTTTTATTCCTATTGTATTTTTTGTTATGGGATAATAATAGACAGCAATGCAAGAGAAAAAGACTGAACGGGTCTCTAGATGTACTTCTGGATTCAACTGAACTTTTTTGTTCTCCGTTAGTTTTTTTTTTTGTTCTCTCCTCGTTGAGTACGTAAAGAGCATGCAAGAAAAATATATATGTCCATATTCTTACTATAGTCGCACAAATAAATTGTAGATAACAAAAATTATCCCATGAATTTTACGTTGGAAATGGAAAAAAATAAATTTTTGTATCGTGTGACATTTTTCGTCTATTATTAATACGTGAATGTATAGAAACTTATTAAAAGCTAATGATAATAGTACATACATTGTACTGATTTCAACGAGCTAAAGGTATATCGATATAAAAATAATGTTTGTGCACAACTTTTGTTTTACTGTCTCACACAAATTAATATTCAATGATATATAAAACCGAAATACAAAAAAATAAGAAAGTAACTTATTATATATAAATACAATTATCGAGTGAATTGTAATAAAAGTTATGGGTCTATAGTATTTTTTTTTTACATGAAAATTGATGAATCCTCATGTACCTACTCTTGTCGTCGTCGTCGTCGTCGTAGCTTCTGTCATCCATATATATACTTCATTGTCACGACTGTCCAAATGAATCACGCACATGTCCATATATGTAACGTGTTGACGAGTCGTTTTAACGATCGATATTTCAAGCAACTAAAGCTTTAATACATCATATTTCTTTCCGTTTTTTTTTTTCCTTTTTTTTTCATTTATTTCAGAGTGAAGGAAATGAATAAATTCAAGTATAAAATCGAAAATAAATAGACTTTAAAAATCATTGTCGATAATTGAAAGACAAATGGTGAGGGGAAAGAAAATAGTCGAGAATATACCTGACATCGACATAATGCAAAACTTGCATATAGGATTCATAGAAGCGGCATATTGACAAATAATTGCATACAACGGAAATGCATACGTACATGAAACACAGTATATATAGAAAACAGTGGGTTAGTATTTACGATGATGATAGCGAACAGCAACACAATACGTATTCAATAATGCACGCACATTCGCAGTTGTCACTTTCAATGCATCGTCAAGATAAAAATTAATTTGCCAATAGGTTAAAATTATCTTTAACCTATTTCAAATATATTATCAGGACAATTATAATCAAGGTTTGAAAAAATTCATATTGATATCCAACGAAATGCATTAAAGAATATATGTAAATAAATTTTATTCACGGTAAAACAAGAAATCGAATATCTAAATATTATTTAACAATTTATTATTGTCGCGATCATGAATTATTTTCCTTAAAAATCTTCACGTTCTTTGCTATATACTTTTATGTAAAAGGATATGAATCTATGCGACAATTAGAAATACTTTCTTATCGCAATATGATGAGAAATAAAATGAAAAAGTGAAGAAAAAAAAATATTCATGAAAATTATTGTGGCTTGCCGTAGCACCAGTTAATTAGCTTGAAACATGCACCCCAACTTGTGTACACATACGCACGGAATACAACCTATTATACCATCATCGGCACGTGTCTAACGTACGTGCGACAGGAAACTCACTTAGCGCCCCGGTAAACTAGCCATTTCCCATTGCACCTTCCATCCGGTTACATAAAAATCGAAATAATAATGCATGTAAAATATATTTATCATATAAACCACAAAATAACAAAAGACAATTCATAAAATAAAAAAATACATATTGAAAATTAATAATAAACAGAGTTTATAATAATTTTATAATTTTATATTTCAATGAAGTACTTTAAACTATTATTTATACCGAGTTCTTCTATTAATAAATATAAAAAGTTCACTACCCTTTCATTGGATGTGAATAATCGAGTATCGGAACTTCCTATATGTCGCATCTGTTTTTGCACACTTGGAGAAAAAAAAGAAAAAAAAAATACAATAAATGTTATAGACAAAGCAAGTTAAAGTGATAGAAAGATGGACACATATAGTACAGAGTGAGACAGCACGGAATATATAGATAATATAGAAACCACACATGCCTGTCTGTGCATGTGTGTATAGTTGAAAATTGATCCCCTCGTGTCTAAACCCTTTGTGTCCCCAAGAAAAAGTTTTTCCCTTTCTTCTGTTAAGGAAAGTTGTACACACATATATATTTCGATTGATACATGTTTTAGTATATATGCTCTTGTGGTGTCACGCATAGTAATATTGTCCTTCTTACAACCCTTCTAACAACCTGGACGATAATTCAACATCGCTAAGCGAACTCGAAACTTTCCATCCGTTTTTTACAACAAAAAAAAACAAAAAGGAAAAGTAATAAATAAATGAAAATATGCAAATGAAAAAATCCTGTGGACAGTGCGTGTTGTATGAATTTCTTCGAAAATTTATTTTCCTTGTGATTCAACGTTTAGACGAAATTATATAGTGTGAAAAAAAATGCACATTTGTATGTTATATAAATTGTAACAAAAATATGGGGAGGAATATATTTTTGTATATATATATACATGACAACTGGGCGAGGAGCTGTATTGATTGTGAAATGATGATGGGGCTGCTTTCAAGTTTATTTATTTACCATCAATAAAGTTATTAATAATTTATGCGTATTTCATCATGAATATGTTGAAGAAGTGTATGGCCAAATGTGAAGAAAATTTAGGTGACAGTTGTTTTAAAACATACATTATGTAAACACGTATAATTTACTCTACTTTTTTTATCTGTAAAATTCCATGAATCGAAATTGAGTTATATTAAAACTGATATTAGATATCGGATTATTCAGAGTTATTTTCATTTTATTATTTTTTTTTTTTTATATTATAGAGTACATAAGTTGGATTGGAATATTATTGAGGTTGATTGAACATGTGTGACATTAGGTTGATAATCGTGAAAAAAATAAATATATAACCGTTTGTTATTCATTGAAGTGACGCTCACAATCATAACGTCAGCAATTACGCTAATTGTATTTTCTTTACGGTGGGAAACAAGCACTCATATATATATATATGTATATATTGATGTATGTGGGCTTTGAATCTACTGACTATAGAAAAATACACATGGGAAATGTAGTGGTCATTGTCCTCACACGCTCTCCAACACATACGGAAATATTTCTCAATATTAATGTTAATCGTCTGTAAACTAATTAAAAACATTGATCACATCGATGCGCATGACCGAGATAGTAAATGTGTATCATTAATATATGTATTTCCTATCACGCCAACTTTACATTTGAAAGAGCTGCAAATATTTATTATTATTTTGAAAAGAATAATATTTGAATTTATTATTCTTTCAGGTTTTTTTTATTCTTCGTTTTTTCATTTTCTTTTTACAAAAAGGCAATCAGACAATTTTGATTTATTACTGGAATTAATTGTGACACAAATATATAAACAGGAAGGGGATTAACATTTTTATTTTTTTATCTTTAACATTGTTGTTTCAGCAACAAATCTTACCTTCTATGCAGACAGAAAAAGAAAAAAGAGAGAATTAACTGAGACATTATTATTAGTCATGATTTTAATTAACAGTCTGCATGCCAATCATTCTCACACATCTTCTGTTATTTTTCACAATAAACATTGTCAATATAAGTTGTTTAACAGTAATGATAAAAATAACAATTCAAGTACAATGATTTAAATTAAATAAATCATTAATATGTTTTTATTTTTATTAACGGTAAAATATGATAAAATATATATTATCACGATATTTTGTTGTTTTTATTTTTTGCACCCGAAATAAAATGAAAACAACAACAAATTCAATCAAAGTCGTGTCACCTTGAAAATTACTGCGACAAATTAAAGTAATATTGAGGAAAAAAAAATACACGAAATTGAATATTTTCTCTAAACATTCAGTTCTTATCTGTCAAATAATGAAAATAATAATTTGACAAATTGAAGAGAAAAAAAAAAGGAGACAATTATGATTACAATTTTTCACTGGAATTTTGTCTGCGAACAATAATCGTTTTTCAAGTGCTACCTAAATCACACTGATCGATAACGAAAATAAAATAAAAAAAAAAAACGAAACCTCACTTGATTTGTCACCGGCACAGAGGATATAATGCAGACATTCTATTATATATTCATGCGAATATTATTCTAGTAATACACCGCAGTTGGCAACCAGTCCACATGTTATTGAAAGCCACATTGAATCTCGACTAAAATATTCAGACTCAACACTTTTAAAATACATTTTATCCTCGACTTATTCGCTTGTGTTATCACTTAATTAATCTGGCCCACCAATTAAATATTGCATATCACTATCACATAGCAGTATTCAATATCTCCAAAGTGATAAATTAAAAAAATTAAATGAGCACAATTATACAACCATAAAAATGGAAAAAATAATCAAACATTTGGTATATATTTTCGATGTGAAATATATGTAATTGAAAAAAAAAAAAAAAATTATCTGTTAACGATTCCAAGTACATATTATTGTTCGTCAATTGTCTCTATCACATCATCCATCAATCGCTCACACGATAGGACGATTAATAAAGTCTGTAGCGCATCCGTCCACATGAAAATGAAACATTTTTATATTATATCTTCCTGTATTCATCAATATGTTACTCGTTGACACAAACAACTCGCAACTTATTAGTATATTCAGCTGTTCACAATTCACCTTGGATCATCTTCTTCAACTCCAACATTTAATAGTACATCATTCGTACCAATAAATAGGCATAGCTAATTTTGATTTGATAAAAAATAAAACTATGAGTTCGATATAATGAGAGTTAATTTAATTAGACAGTTGAAATGAAAAATTTTGTGTTTAATTTGGATATTGTTATTTTGTGTTGCAGGTGAGAAGCCGCACAAATGCGTTGTATGTGGTAAAGCATTTTCGCAAAGCAGCAATTTAATAACGCATATGCGTAAACACACTGGCTATAAGCCTTTCCAATGTGGCTTGTGTGACAAAGCATTTCAACGTAAAGTCGATCTAAGACGTCATCGCGAAAGTCAACATCCAACAGCACCAGCATTAGATTATCGTTCGCTTCATTTACCCAATAATACAGCGAATCAACAGCATTCACCATCAACAATTCAAGTTCCCAATGCGAATTATCATATGATTTCAATTGGCGGTGACACCAGCTGAGATTTAAATTTGTAATATCGTAATGTATGCTGAACCAATAATTGAATTGAATGGAATTAAATATTCCGGCGTCATGAAAAATAACGGTATTGCAAAAAATTTTAATTAAAAAAATTAAATATATTTTTTATTTTCATTTTCCATCGTATATATGGTAATGATGAAATTGAATTGGAGAAAGAGGGAAAGAGTGAGGAAAAAAAAATTAAACAAATTGTTGGAACCGTCCATATAAATGATTTACGCGAAAAATAAAGTGATTTAAAGGAGAAAAAATAAAAATTAGAATATACTTGTAAATAATAACGGAAAAGTGATGCAACATTGATGATATAAGAAGAATAAATGAAACAAATAAACATTTAGATAATTAATAATAATAGTTGAAGAAAAATAATGAGTTAATCTTAATAATAATTAGGAAATAAATTTAGGAATATTAAACTCCATAGTTGCATTAATTCAAATCGTATACGTATCAACATAGTGTCTGAATGTGCCTTTCTCTATCGATTGTCACTCAATACCTGACATTTATTTATTTAACAATATATAAGTATACATTATGTCGTACTAATTTTTAAGCATTTAAGCGGCACGTGTACATTCCATATATATATATATATATATATATATATATATATTTACACCATACAGAAATACGTGGTATAAAACATAAATTAACAATATCTTTTCTATCAAAAATATTCACATGAAAAAAAAAAAAAAAAAAAAAAACCAACAGATCGCAAAATTAAAAATAGCATCTCAAAAAAATTGAGATGCTATTAATTTTTTTTTGTCTAAAGCATCGGCAACGGCTAATGATTTTTATTTTTTTTTTTTTCTGTTTAATATACACGTGTCTTATTAGTCCATCGAAACCAAAGCAGCCTGTGTATGATAGTTGAAACAGAAGAGTTACAGTGTGACAATACAATTTTTTTTTTCTTTTTTTTTTTTTTTCAATGAGAAAAGAAAATAAAATAAAAAATAATCGGTCAATTAAAAGGCTGCCCTTTGACGTCAGAATTAACATTAATAGTGCACTGCAAATAGTAAAATTGCACAGCTACATTGCAAATGCAAATATTTTTACGCTCAAATTCTGTGGGAGAATAAAAGAAACAAAAAATATTAAGAGTGATATAAAAAGTGAAGGACATATACGAAATAATATGTGAAGGAGAGTAGTAAAAAAATTTTTTTACTCAATTGGTCATTTGTAATTATTAATTTTGTAATTTATCGAATTATTTGATCCCTTTGAGCGTCTGACAAAAGGATTTCATAGCGGCTAGAGGACCAAAGAGCATATGAATTGTAATCGATTATGAATCGATGAAACCGGCATCAACAAAACACTTATGAAAAGTGTTTGGATTTTTCACTTATTTTTACAATAAAAAATAATTATATATAAATGCAAACATACGGGTGAATTGAGTGTCCTTTTAATATCAACGATTACCAATTAAATTGCGTATTATTTTGGAATTGTCGAGTATATATTTTGAAAGAAAAAAGCGAATAAAAAAAATTGAAAATAAAAGAAAATATGGACGGAGCTGCGCCTGTTTTTGAAGCGGTCGCATTTATATATGTTTAAAATACCACTAGGTGTAATTAGCCCATTCATTCTTTACTATAGGAATAAATAAATAGACAAAGTGCATATTTTTTTCTTTTCTTTGATTTTTCACTTATTGAATACAAATAAAAATCGAAAGAAGAATGAAAATGTAGAATTAATTATAAATGTGAATAGTTCAATTGTAAGAGGAAAAATGAACGAAATAAGTGATAAGAATAATAATAGAATGAACGATAATATGAAGAGTGAAAGGGAAAAAAAACTGAAATGAATGAATAAGAGCTAAAAAGATGAAGTATGAATCCCAAAAATAATTCGTGTTAATCGGTAAAACCAAAAAATATGTTTATTATTGATAAAAAAAAAGTAATATTGAATAAATAAATTGTTTTTTTTATATAAACACGTTGAGCATTTATTTCTCTGTAATTATCTCATTTCTAATAAATATTTATTCCTCCTGATTACGAAAATACGTAAAAAAAACATGAAAAAAAAAAAAAAAATTGTCTTATTATATATTTTAATAGAATTTCAACACAGATAAACATAACAAATATTTGAAAAAAAAAATATAATACGCAATATAAATACACAATTACATACATGAAAATACATAATGTATATATTTCAGATAATTTTAGTTGGCTAAAAAGAAAAAAAGGAAAAAGACCGGTTCTATAACTCTCACTTCCGCAAAAAATTCGTCCATTCAAGAGTCAACCATCCTTCCCTTTTTTCTCTCTCTCTCTCTCTCCCTATATATATGTATGTATGTATGTATACCAAGTCATCATCTCCCTCCACCTGACGCCAAATATGCCCGCGGCCATTGGTCAGATACACACAGATCAACCCTCCGTCTTTTCCAAACTGAATTGTGACGATAAAAAAGTAAAAAAACATAATAACAATAAACGTGAAAAAAATATTGAAATGAAAAATGCAAAAAAGTCCACGATCGGAAAAGCAGAGAATAAAAAGAAATGAAAATATAAAAAAAAAAAAAAAAAAAAAAAAGAAAGCAAACTAAAATAAATATATAAATAATATAAATCAAAAATTCTGAAGATGAAAAATAAATAATAAAAGAGAATGAAAAAATATTGATGCAAGTTTAATAAAAAAATAAAACGCACACGCCATAATAATATTTTGAAATATATTGCACGGAGCATAAATCGATTTTATTGGAATGTACCTTTTTAATTGGAAAAGAGTTTGAAGGAGCATATACACCTTTCTCCAATTTCATCGGATAACGGTTTTATACATGTTAAGATAAATCGCGTCGCCACTGAAAAAGTACATGACTACATCATATATATGTATATATATTTATGTACATATGCATGGCACCCATTCACGCCCGATTACAATTCACTTTTATTTCACTGCTCACACGCACACACCACATACGTGATGACGACGACACCAACAACATATAATCAGTGCTACCCATTACGTATAAACACAATATATAAATACACTAAAAATGATTGGTCTCCAAGTAATTAAGATTTTCCACTTTCTATACCTAATTAATTTTCGAATAAAATTCATTTAAAACCCAATTAGTATTCATAATTTTTCGCATTTATATTATTTTTGTATAATTGCTACACTACTTATTTATATTCACAATATTTTTCAATATAAATATCACAAATCATCATAACTCGTACATGGAAAATAATCATAAAAATTGATCAAAACAAAAATTATTCCATATGAGCAAACAAATGCAAGGCAAATAAGAACGATTTTTACAATAATATCTTGATACATGGTACATAAATGACACACTTTACTTTATAACTTGTGAATATTATCACCTGTGAGGCGAATAGATAAATGGTGATTGCGCAATATGAATAATGAATGTAATATAGTAGATCAATTTCGAGTTTAATAACAAACCTTCATGATGTCTTAGTGTTGATACAATATTATATATGCATAAATATGAATTGTTATTTTTGAATATGTAACAATTAAATTGAGCACATAGAACATTTGTAGTTACAATTACTGCTACTGTTATAAAGTGAGCATTAATCAAACTATTGAAATGATAATTGCCAGACACGTATGTGAATACATATATACATTTACGCGGACAGGTTACGAGAGGGAAAAAAAAATTGTTTTTTTCTCTTATTATTCGAATGGCGATAATACGTAATCTATTTGACAGACTACAATAATCACAATTATATATTTACAAATTTGTAAATACATTTCATTGTAGTGATTGCAATGTAATAATGATCATTTTATTGTTGTAATAAGCAATCAAGAGACATTTGTAAATTTTTTTTTTTTTTTTTTTGATGGAATAATTTTTTTAATCTTTTCTCTTGTTTTCACGTTGCAGTCGAGTGAATCGAAACCAATGAGCGGACACCGCTTCCGCTTTCCACATGCATGACTTTATGACGACCAATTAAAGCTTCAAGATGTAAAATATATTTTTTTTTACTACTTGAAAAGTCCAATTAAATAACACAACTAATCAGTTTAAAGATAAATGAAAGAAGAAAAAAAAAAGTTGGCTAAATTATATTCATAATATGTAAGAGAGAAAAAAATTCATTATGAATTGATATAAATCAATCATTAAAATTTTTTTTTTCCTTCCCCAACCTATAAATCAAAAATTGTGTTTATTAAAAACAAATAATAATTATGGCTACTGAAGTGTTACAGAAATGTGGGCATTGAATATGTATATGTATACAGTAAAGGTATATTATATCGCAGGTAAAAAATACAAAAGTTATAAATATAAATTTTGGAAAAATCCTAACCTATCCCTATATTACATATAGAATACTCAACAGTCTTGTATATATAATTGTTATATGCTGTGGTAAGCCAACGAACTAGTGGTTACATCTGCAAAAAGTAAAATTTTTTCTTCGTGTTACTCAGATATATATATATAAATATATAAGTGTGTTGGTGCTTGAACTCGTCGCCGACGGCAGGTGCGGGCGAACGGTAGCGCAAGAAAGGCAAAGAAGAATACTATAGAAGAATCAAATGCACAAGAGAATGAGGAACTCAACGATCATGGCGAAGAACTCAAGAGAAAAAAATATAAATATATATATATATATAGCAGCAATATATCAAAGCACCTTGAAGTACACAAGTATAACACGCCCATGAAGATAAAAATAAAATTACTCGCGTAGTGATTATTTATTTGTAATAATCGTTATTATTATTATTATTATTTCGTTCTTAGAATTATTTAACATTGCATAAAAATGTTTTGAGATAAATTATTCCGCTGTTTTGCTCTGTATTCAACGTTCAAAATGTGAATGAAACTGCATAAATAGAACAATATACCAAGCATTTAGTAATAATAAAAAAATTATTATAGATTTTTCTTCTTTTATTTTTTTTTTTTTTTTTTTTCATTATGGCATATGTGCGTTTGTATATAAAGGTGATGGCCACAGAGAATAAGGGCAAGGACCTCTATATACACTATGTATATTTGTGTGAGTACTAAAACGCGCGCGTTGAGTAGGACCCGCGTGCGCGAGATGTATACGCGCGCACACAAGACGAGAAAGAGAATAAATTATTTGCTCCAATCCAGAGGCTTCATGCAAAATCCCACCCTGCATTATAAATATGTATAAGAATGATTTTTAAATAGATAACACAGCACCTGTATATGCTGTATTGAGTTTAGTAAGAGTGTGTGGCGCCCTCTCATCCTTTATCCCATGCAGATATACATACGAGTACATATATAAATATATTTATATAACCATTTTTCGCACATATTTACATGAATCGTTTACATAAATACATGTATATATGTTTTAGGTACTCAAAAACACTTAAATTTTTATAAATTTACGTACGTCAGCAGACAACATTTCACACAGTTAAAATAATTATATGGAAAAAATTATTATTGTTATTATTATTGTTAGCCATTTCACAGAAGTTGCCACTTTAATTCAATGTGCACACTATGTATTCGTAATTGTTATTACAAACGTTTCAATTTTTTTTTGTTGCGATACTTCTTCGTAAATATAAAATATACATTACATTGTGATAAACAATATATACTTATTGTATTTTTTACTTGACTACAGCGATTTTCTCACTGTCTGTATCCAATAAAAAATATTATATTCATATCACTCTGAATATAATAATAATAATAATGATAATTGCAAAATGAGTATTTATTTTTATTATTATTCACTGGCGAATATTTATGATTGAAAAATACATTACTACTTTACTTATATATTTCCTATAAGCCAATGTATTTCTATCTATATATATATATATATATATATTTATATGTTTGGAAAAATATATTTCTTCACTGCATTATTCAACAATATAAAAAATATCATCTATATATCTATATACAGTGTGAGATACGCTGATTGTTTTGAAGAAAAGCTGTATAGATCCGACGATAAATGTGAAAAAAACAAAATTATTCTTATGATTGAAGAATCATCAGAAATTACAACAAGCAAAAGTCATGAAATAGTTGTTAAATATATATTTATACGAGTTGGCGTATATGAATACGCGGTAAAAGTATAAAGAGTTGATGCAGATAACCTTCTCTTCCACACTGAAAGATGGGAGGTGCTGCAAGTAATGAAGGTAATAAATGAAGGTTAGTAAAGTCAAAGGGGGATGGGACAGGTGGATGTACACGCGCGCCGTGATAAGCAGGAAATACTTTTGCACACCGCCAAGAGATCAAAATGAGAAAAAAAAAAACAAAAAGCCCTCATAGACTCTGAGCAAAAACTTTGAATGTCACAATTTTAATTGATATATTTATGATAAATGAATATATAAAGGTACATCCAGCAAATATTATATTGTTTATATTGCATATGCAACAAATAAAATATAATATACAAACTGTATATTAAAAGTTGGTAACAAAATTAAATAAATATTATGATGGCATTTAAATATCTAGAAACAATATCATTTTTGTGGTGATTCTCATTTTTTAATATATACGAATATTATTATTTAATTTTTTGATATAAATGAATTGAATGTATATAAATATATATATATATATATATATATGTATGTATATGCGCGCGTGCCGAGTGTTTAAGTGTGGTATGCACGCGCCGTACAAACACCAGTATGAATTATGCATGTGTGGTGAATATACGTTGGAGATACGTGCGTTATACTGTCGATGGTTATATATGGTAGTGTTGCACGGCGGCGGCTCTCGAGGGTATGTATCTATAGTTATATGTTGGTACCTACCTACCTACCTACTTTCGAGTACGTTAATGGGATCACCATGGGAATGGTACATGGATATTGGAGATTGTAAATTGCACGGTGGAATCCGAGACGATATTCGATCGGGTGATTATTGGAAATTTTTTTTTGACCTCACTTTGAATTTTATCTTTATACTTTTTGCTTTTGGCTTATAAGGTAAATATGAATTCATACAATTATATATTATGAATGTATGTGTTTACACATTTAATTATTGTTTATAAAGCTGTATTGGAAAAAGAAAAAGAAAAAAAAAAAAGAAAAACAACAGCAACAAAATTGCCTTGTGCTTTATTTTTTATTTTTTAAATTACATATACTTTATTTCTTCTTAGATTTCTTTGTATTTCTGAAGGGTTGGTGAGATAATGCGAAGGATAAAAAAGATCGAATTGAGATGAAGATTTGAATGATTGAGAATGTTTTAAGGTGAAAAATAAAAATCAACGATTTGACAGGTTCTCAATTTTTTTTTTGTGCATTATGAAAAGACATGACAATGGTTGTGGCCTTTTGAATCGCCTTTCTTCAAGAAAAAATATAATCTATCTTTTATGAGTGAAGGTGGTGCAAGTTTAGAAAGTTTAAAAAGAATGTGTCAGATTTTTAGAGCGTAACTTCACCCTCATGTATATGTATATATATATATATATATATATATATTGCTCCTCGTTCACACCCTTGAGATTGACCCAAGCGAACAGGTCCAAGGATTCCTTTACAGAAATAATAAAAAGAAAAGAAAAAGAACTCTGTCATTTAACGAAAGAAATGTTGAAGAAGAATAAGAAAAATTCACCTGTCACTACGAAACGATATCGAGGCCGATCGACAAAAAAAAAAAAAAAGAAAATCAATTGAATACCTCATCTATAATAAATAAACACTAAATGAATTTTTTTTTCAAATTTAATTCACCATTTTATTTAAACTATACATATACCTGCAAACATTTATATTTGTGGAAGGCCTCTGAGGATGACTTTTAAATGTTGTGACAGGCATGAACAACTGATTGTCTATGATATCCTTTACACATTTATATATTTATATTATGAAAATATGTCCGATCTTCTCTATTTTACTATAAATATTTAATTCGTCTTTGTGTATATGGGAATATATAGTCGCCATTGAATCATCATAAAAATTATAATACTTAATTATCACTTGTTGAGATAAATATATATCAAATACCTTTGCTTATATACTCCAATATCGATTGAAAAATTTTTTTCATTTATATCGTCCACTAATATATTCCGTATTATTTGCATTTGTATTTTTCAAAATGCAACGTTGAATTATTTAAAAATAACCGTAAGGCGAATAGGATGAATACACATATATATATATATATATATATATATATATATATAAGAAACGAAGGGCAAGTGTATGGTGAAGATGAAAAAAATCGCGATCACCGCAGACGCGAGAGTTTAATGCCAAACTAACGGGGATTCGTGAGTGCTTGAGGACACGCAAGTCGCAGTCTTGTTGCCATCAGCTGCTCTCTCAGAGAGTTCGATGCCACCAGCCAAAAAAGTTCCATCTCAAAAACCAACGCCTTTCATTATTCTTTCAATGACCATAAAAAGAATAAAATAAAAAATAAAAAATAAAGAGCAAAGAACGAAACAGAATAACAATAGAATATTTTCATGCGATAAAATTTATTCCTTCATCATGAATAAATATTAAATAATTTTCTTCGGCTTTTATTCAATACATTTCAAAATAAATGTCAACATATTCATATACGATAGACACACCGCGTTAATGATAAAAAATAATATTACAACTCACACGAAACTATTCATTAATAATCGTGGCCATATACATTATTTATTAATATTTTTTATTTTTGTCTGTTTTACTTCGTCGTGTACTTTTATACACAATTCCCTCAAATTCATCATGATAAGTGTAATAGATGTGTCGCAAGATTGCAATGAGTATATCTTTTAACAGACAAGAGAAATGTAATTACATTGAACGTTATACCAACCCTTAACTAAAATAAATACAAAACAAAACATAATAAATAATTCATCTATAACATAAATTGAAAAAAAAATGAAAAAGACAATACAACGTTTCTATAAACTCATTATGATTTATATAACGAATCATATATAATTAGATGCATTGTAAATGATACTCGTATCAAAATGAAAATATTTTTTGTATACATATGGGAGCTCTCTTTTTACACACACGCTTTAACATTTACCCCAAGGGCCCGTGAAGGGAGACGCGATACTATAGATATACCTATTGCTGACCAGCCACACTTTGTTTACTCACAGTGTCGTGTTACGGGATCGTATCCAACGCGTTCAACCATACATATATAACATGTATAATACACACATATATACATATAGATTTGTGCCTTTTATATATTTTCCCGCTTTTATCTTTGCAGGTTTATAGTACGAGCGAGCGGATTGTCACACGAGGTCACTGCGAATAAATTGGAAAAAAGTAAAAAAAAAAAAAAAAACGGAAAAAAACCATATACACACACACACACACACACACAGACACACACTAGTATTGTCAGATTGATGTTATCTTACACTTCCAAACCAATATGTATCTTTTACAATAAAAAATATAACACAATTGCCCACGATGACCCACTTGATCTTTACTTGATCTGACAATACATATTTGTGATACATCATCACTTCATAAATACACCAATGAGACGACGTACTTTCCAATTGTTTAGATAAATTAATTCAATTGGATAGAGTGACAATTAGATATTTTTATTATCGACTAAGTAAAAAAAAAAAATATTGACTTTGCTACATTGTCATTTTTTTTTTCTACCTGAAATTTAAATTGACCATGGATTTAACTGCAGAATATTTCAATTTAATCGACACTTGACGATAGAGTGATTGTCAATTTTAAACGGACTTCATATGTTTTGTCTGATATTTATTTCATTAATATTGTTTATTGCTGATTCTCGTTTCAATGTGAATTGGCCTGTTGCAATGTGCATTATTGTAGCATCAGTGGATTCTATATGCAATATAAATCGCTTGGACACAATCGATTAACTTTGAGATGAGGAATATATCGCCGTCATCATTGTGCCGCACGGGCTGCCGCTGGAGGCACACACACAAGGCATCCATGAACCAACTGCCGTGTCTCAGCTGTGACGCCCGCCGTCGTAAACCTCATCCATCCCAATCTTCACTCACTTTCCATCACGACGTATGCCACGCGCCACAACATACAATATTATATACTTTTTCGCCATGGCAATTAATACCCTGGCTTCGTAATCGATACATATAGCCATTTTTTTTTTATTTATTTTTCATCAAATATCAAATTAAACGCCCACCGATCGTTGATTTTTTTATTTTTCTCTCATCTATTCGTTGCTTTTTTTTTTTATCCTCACTGTTACCCACTTAGATCCATTCCATATATAAACACATATCGATCACTCAATCCATTTAATTTCTTACTTCTTGACTTTGTATATTATCCTGGCAAGAAAAAAAAAAAAAATACAAATACACCGCGGGAATTTTTTTTATTTGTACTTCTTATTTAAATAAGTGGCGAAAATTCGGCTTCTGTCTCTTCACCAACAAATTGTTAATTCACTTTTATTACATATATATGTATATAAAACAAATCGTTTTGTGAACATGTGTATTAAAATCGACCCAATGGGCCAATTAAAGAAGCAAGGTGGCATCGCGATCCCATCGACAACTTAATTAAACATCCTCATATTTATTTTTAAATTTATTTCACTTCTCCTTCCATCGATAGCCCTCTTCTCCATTATCTCATGGTCGATATACAGGTATTTATTACACTCTATATGCACGGTGGGTATTGAAGAGGAATTTACGGGACGAGATATTGAACAAAAATTACAGATACGTCATTTCAGACGGAAAATTATATAAGTACTGTAGTCAGGACGACGACAACAACCACGACATGTGCTTCAAGTGTATAATTTTTTTTTGTACCCCTCCCCTGACTCTTCAACGCACAGAGTTGCACTTTGGAGCTCAATAAAAATGATGAAAACGAAGACGAGAAAAGAAAAGATACAAGAGGAGCAAAAACGAAAAAAAAAAAAAGAAAAAAAAAATTCAGAAATAAATAAAATAGCCTGCTTCATCCATCATCTGATAATTTTGGGAGATTCGATGAAAATACTTGGAACGAGATAACATTTAATGAAGCCATTAAACATGGGGTCGTATCCATATATATAAAATATACCTATACGTAACACATGTAGAGTGAACCTGGACGAATTAATAATGGAGTCTAAAATATATGGGCAATGAAGAATTTAAAAGGGTAATTTATATTATATAGAGGAGGTCATCGTCTCTCTAAAACAACACACTGTATATATACCACGTGCGATTGATTGATAAAGAAAATGATAAATAAATAAATTATTCTATGATGGTAGAGGAAATAAGAACTGATTGTTATCAATATTATCGTGTAATATGAGAAATTGAAATAAATGAAGTTAAATATATATATATATATATATATACATATTATGAGAAAAAAAAGTTGGAAAAAAAAAATATGTAATAAAAACTTTTCTATCTATACTAAAGTCTATTGATACGAATCACGTAATGTCCGTGCATGAAATACAGCCGCCATATATATCTCCAACAAGAGAGAATGACAAGTAAATGTCGTTCAAAGAGTAAATGAATAAATATATACTTTATGTTTATACCTATATATATATATATATGATAGATAAACGAAGGAAAAAATGAATATATAGGAAAATAAAAATGAAATAGAATATATGTATGTGGTTGAATTGATGCCACTCGATTACGAATCAACGGGTTTGAAATGTCGCGCAAACTCTGTTTGCTTTTGGACGACGTTGCACGACGGGAGATTGGCAGTGGCGATACGACCACTTCGTGAGGGGATATTTACACTCGACGATGATGAGCGAGTTGGGATCAGAAAACAAAAGAATAAAGAGAGAGAGAGAGAGAGAGAAGGTGGAGCCGTCAACTGTGGGTTGCGTGTCGTTAACATTTTTTATTTTTCTTTTTTCGCTGTATTTTTTTCTTTTTTTTTTTTCTTTCGCCAGTAAATATATAATTTAATAAAGGTCGCGGTAAAACAAAAAATTATGATGATGAATGATGAACTGTATTATATTCGGACACTGTTAAATTTTATCGTATGATAATCGTGAAATGAAAAATGAAAAACCGAAATTTGATATGTGTTTAATAACAATATTCATGATATACTTTGCAATACATTATACCTATGTGCTTTAATTGTATTTGTATGACATCACAGACATCAAACCATTGAATCCAGTATATATTATATATGTGTATATGTATATATATATATATATATATTTTTCTTTAACTGCACACCAACGTGCACACGCCATATATTTACCCACCAATTATTTGATTTACCGCGCCCTGTAGATTCGTGGGATTCCCTGTGGCAAAACAAACTCACACGCCCAATCTTCTATGGATTATCATCATCAATAACAAAACAATTAACAAACAAATACGTATAATATTTGATTGATGTTCACAAAAAATTGGCCATTAAAAAAATTAATATAACAGTAAAAAAAAATAAAAATAAATAAATGGAGAATAGATAAAAAGAAAATTGATAAAATTGCTGTAAATTAAATGATTTGATTTAATTGATGGTACTTTAGAATAGTAAAGATTAATATTATTTATTCATAGTTTTCAACGAGAAATATGCGCGTGTTCGGTAATATGATTGAAAAACTGATTGCAACCGTATAACACACATATATATATTTATATATTAGTGCACTATAATATTTCATCCAATAAATTTCCGTGATGATGTTCCACAATATACAGACAACACACCCGATTCTATCTCTATTCAACGCTATATTATTTTTGTAGTAATCCTTGAATATAAAAATAAAAACTGAAAGAAAAATTAAATTTTTATATCATGTCAAAGTGTCACAAAATTATATTTAAAATGAGATAAAATAAAAATCATATAAATATAATTCAAAATTGCAATTATCTTATGGTGTTTATGTTTATTTATTCATACATGTACCCGATGATTTCGATTAATAAAAGATCATTTGATGACACGTAAAGTGTAACGATAAGAAATGATGCGAAATTAACGATCACTGAAATTCCATCACCTGCCTCGTGTCGCACATTCGAATGGCAATATAGGCGGTCATATATATGTATCACCATTTTATTTCGCCTGCTGCGCGACGAATTGAGTGCAACTATCGATTACACTTTCGCTCAATTATCCCTACCGGTAATAATGTTGAATGGCAGTCGCCACGTGTATATCATCACACACGCCCAAATGTCGCGCACGACACACATTAAGCCAGGATATTTTTCAGTTCACGATATATATATATATATATATATATATATATATATATATATATATATATGTAGGAATGATGGACAATTAGGTATGACAATCACACCACCTATCGTGCATTTTATTGCGATGCAGTGAACAAAAATTCACCATTGCACGCGCACTACATTAATTTTTCTTTAACGTATATGATTATGTATCTCAGTGTCATTATAAGACTTTCGGATATGACCCCATTTTTATTTTTATTTTTACAAAAATGATAACACAAAAGAAAAAATTGACAGTGTCATATCAATTTTTTTTTTTTTTTTTCACAAATATTTACGATGTATTTTTATTTGTATTATTATTGTTTTAGAAATTAATTCGATTAATTGTGACGGTATACAAAGTGCGATTAATTAGATATATTGGAGAGACGAGGGGATAAAATAGAAAAATTGTGTTGTCGATTTTCATCTTTTGTTGGACGAAAATAGTAATTATCGATCTATTCGCAATATTTTTCTTCTCCCTTTTTTTTTTTTTTTTTTTTTTTTTTGCAGAGTTTATCTATCGTCTATCAGCATAATATCATTCGAGGCGATTGTCGATTTATGATATCCGGCCGAGGCGTCGGTTCCATCTCCCGAGAGTCTAATTGAAAGTGTCCTGGGGCTGATTATAAATATATAGAACGAAGATATAAAATAATAATATAAAGAAATAATAAAAGTAATAGCAATAAAAAAAATAAAAATAAAGAGAGAGAGGCAGAGAACATGAGAATGAGAATGAAAATAAAGTGTACAAAAGACATATATTTATTGTGATATATAGCAAAGCGTATATATATATTAATAATTCAATGGATTGTGTTTGAACAGCCGTGTCAATTGGATTCAGACATTAGCAATAAATAAAAAAAAAATGTACATATATATAATTGTCATCAAGGGACATCTAGTGACTTTCGCAGACGAAAACAGTTATTAAATAGTAATATTTAATTCAAACTTCATTTGAGAATGGCAAAATTACTATTCCCCCCCATATCGCACAAAAAATAAAAATGAAAAAGTGATAAAAAAAAAATTTATAATAAACATTTATTTATTTAGTTATTCTGTATCAAATGTTTGAAGATTAATTCGCCCCATATTTTTTTCTTGCATTACAATATACACGTGAGTGTACAAAATGGATGATTGAGAAATGTATTTAATATATAAACAAGCAGGATAATAAGAAGCGCATTATAGGGAGGAGCGAGTTGTTAATTAAGAGATCAATGGCGGCTAAAAATATTTTACACAGTTGGGCCCTTGCTATATACAATATAAAATATAAACTCAACTCGCGACGTATATAAGAAAGAAATTGCCCAACACTCATATTTGTTTTATTACACCGCACACAATTTATTATTATTAATCCACACTATACCACTTAGTTATGAACCCATCATTAATATCGAATTAAATGTAGCCGTCGCAAATTCTCCGAGGTTTTATTGTACAATGTTTCTTTTTCCTGCCCTTCAAGGCTTTCACTGTATCCTATATATATATATATATATATATATATATATCGGTCAATCATGACACAGATGGTCATATGTCCGTTTTTTTTTTCCACATTTATTCATCAACTCACACTAACAGCATCAGTGAAAGCGTCAATCACCATTTATTTCCCACAAAATTATCATTTGAAATTCACCAATTAATATTCTTCTCACCGCGTGCACTTGCAATGCAAAAAATGATTATATTCGAATAATTATACATTATTTTTATATTATCGTTTTTTTTTTATTGTTATTTATTATTATTAATTAGCACTTGTATTGAATGGAAAGTTGATTTTTCGATAATAATTCTGGGGTTTCGCGGGTATAGAGCAAATTTATTACTTGTAATACGTGTATATAAGTGTACCCGATAGATGATAAAGAAGGTATTAATAAATTTTCCAATGATAAAGAAGAATCCGTATTTAATTTTTTTTTTTTTTTTTTTTTAGTGTCACCATCTGTCTATAGAGTTTTCAAACTCTACAAATACAATTTGTCTACTGTATCCAATACATGTTACCAATCGAGTGTTAATAGTGACATTCATGTTCAATTGTGTATATTGGCGAGCCTGATTTTAGACATCTGTTTCGCTACTGTTGGTTGACTCAACAACCAGGGCATCCGATATTAATTGTCAAAATGATTATTTTACTCGCAATTGATCTCAACTGATTGTGGAATAAAACAAAAATATTATTGCGCAATTATGTGTCAATGTCTATATTGCGCTATGACACTTCAATCAAAATATAATTAATGTGAAGAATTACGCAGAAGAATAAAACAAAGTAGAGTACAAAATCAACCAAGAATCGCCACAAGCAGTAGGAAAATCATTATTTCATCAATTAGTATTGCAAAAAATAAATATTATAGCAAGGTAAATATTATAAAATTTATTTGCTCCACTATCATTTTATCATGTACTGATTTATCACAAAAACTAAAAATATCCATTTCATCAAAATTCATAATATTTATATCACATTTATTTTCGACAATTGTCAAACTTGTCTATCATATTTATTTTTATTCAATGACCTAACCAAACAGTAAATACAAATTCACCTTCTAATAAATAAATTTCATAAAAATCCAACCACAAAGTAATCCCATCACCAAATCAACTGTCCAATCTACCAAAAAACAAAATGATCTCACCCCTTAAAAAAAAAAAAAAAAAAGGAACTGTACAAGTGAACGTTTATTAAATAAAAATTGTTTGTTCACAGGAAATAAACTCGACGATATTGACGATATAAAAAGTAACGGGGAAAATTTGAATTGGTATATTTGTACGGTGGAAAAGAGGAAAACAAGACCGAATTATTCGGTCTTGGTGAATGGTGTTGCAGATTGACTCGGTGTGGGGCTGGGCGTCACCCCCGCTGCGGCTTCAGCTGGCCGGGGGGAGCCGAGGAGCCTCGGGGAACGCGGCTGCCCAAGCATCCTCATCACAGAGGATGGGCGAAATGGTGGTTGAACGCGCACCATCGCCGGCACGCCTAAGTCATACCTCCGAGAAGCATCCTCGTGCTACCCTCACCGAGCTCAATGTTCTACGACGTCATCGTGAATTATGTGACGTTGTATTGAATGTTGGTACACGAAAAATATTTGCTCATCGTGTTATTCTATCGGCATGCAGTCCATATTTCAGGTATGAATTTAAAGAAAAAAAAAAAAATAAAAAGAATTATTCTACGTGAAAATCCAATATGACAATTGTTATGACGAAACATAATTGAATTATTTCAGAGCTATGTTCACTGGTGAATTGGCGGAATCACGACAAACTGAAGTAACAATACGAGACATTGACGAAGTTGCTATGGAATTATTAATTGATTTTTGTTATACATCGCATATTATTGTAGAAGAGGCGAATGTTCAAACATTATTGCCCGCTGCGTGTTTACTTCAATTAGCTGAAATCCAAGATATATGCTGTGAATTTCTCAAACGTCAACTCGATCCATCAAACTGCCTGGGTATTCGCGCGTTTGCGGACACACACTCGTGTCGTGAACTATTACGAATAGCCGATAAATTTACTCAACACAATTTTCAAGAAGTTATGGAGAGTGAAGAATTTTTATTATTACCCGTTGGCCAATTAGTTGATATTATATCGTCCGATGAATTGAATGTACGTACAGAGGAGCAAGTTTTTAGTGCTGTAATGAATTGGGTAAGATATAATGTGACTGAAAGACGCCAACATTTAGCGCAAGTATTGCAACACGTACGACTGCCACTATTGAGCCCAAAATTTTTAGTTGGTACAGTTGGCTCCGATTTATTGGTAAGATCGGACGATGGGTGTCGTGATTTGGTTGACGAGGCAAAAAATTATCTTTTATTGCCGCAAGAGCGGCCGTTAATGCAAGGGCCAAGAACACGACCGCGAAAACCAACGAGACGTGGTGAAGTTTTATTTGCCGTTGGCGGTTGGTGTTCAGGTGATGCAATTGCATCGGTTGAACGTTTTGATCCAAATACTGCCGATTGGAAAATGGTCGCGCCAATGAGTAAACGACGATGTGGCGTTGGGGTTGCTGTGTTGAATGATTTGCTTTATGCTGTCGGTGGCCATGATGGCCAGAGCTATTTAAATAGCATTGAACGCTATGATCCACAAACAAATCAATGGTCGTGTGATGTTGCGCCAACTACATCGTGTCGCACAAGTGTTGGTGTTGCAGTTCTTGATGGATTTTTATATGCAGTTGGCGGACAAGATGGCGTACAATGTTTGAATCATGTTGAGAGATATGATCCTAAGGAAAATAAATGGTCAAAAGTATCGCCAATGACAACACGACGACTTGGCGTGGCAGTTGCAGTGCTTGGCGGTTATTTATATGCTATTGGCGGATCGGATGGACAATCGCCATTAAATACAGTGGAACGTTATGATCCGAGGCAGAATAAATGGTCACAAATATCACCCATGTCAACCAGACGAAAACATCTCGGTTGCGCGGTATTTAATAATTTTATTTATGCTGTTGGTGGTAGAGATGATTGTATGGAATTATCAAGCGCTGAAAGATACAATCCACACACCAATTCATGGAGTCCAATAGTTGCTATGACATCGAGAAGAAGTGGGGTATGGATATATTCAAATAGTTCAATTAAATATATTTTTAATTTATTTTTTTTTTTAAATGATGAAAATTAATTATTTATTAAGGAGACATTTAATTTATTTGGTATTTTGTAGGTTGGTTTGGCGGTTGTTAATGGACAATTATACGCGGTGGGTGGTTTTGACGGTACTGCATATTTAAAAACAATTGAGGTTTATGATCCTGAGCAAAATCAATGGCGATTGTGTGGCTGTATGAATTATCGGCGACTTGGCGGAGGTGTTGGTGTGATGAGAGCACCACAGACTGAGAACTACATTTGGTAGCTCAGGCCCCCCTCTTCGGCCCAGGAGGCTGAAACACCTACAACACCGGTAACGCCTGTGACACCGGTTACACCACCGGCATTATTATCCGGTCCAATTGTCTCTACCAACACTAGAAAACGCTACCGACGCTCTATGAGCATTATATAAAATAATGGAGATTTCAAATTCTTCATTTTCTCCCCCGTTTTCTTTTCATGGCAAGCAACAAAAATAATGATCTCTCTATGGGCTAATTTAATTCTAGAATTTAGAGTCCTAATTTTTAATGATGTTTTTTTCTTTTTCATATTGGCTTCATTGACAGAATCGCGCATTTTGATGCTGTTATTATTTTTTTTAATTCATTTTTCCGTTTTTTTCTTTTTTTAATAACCTAAATGTACAGTTTCTTTTCTTTTTTCGATGACTTTACATCGATTATTCGCGAATCTATTTCGTAAACTGTCTCGAATTATTATTTTATTACTGTTTCGTTTTTCTCTCTTTTTTTTTTAATAGGCTGTTACATAATTTTATTAATTGTGTATAGTATGAATTAATTATTCGTTTGTGAGTGATATTTAATTCGGTCTAAGACTGATAAATGACCTATATCAATTATTCTATTATTCATTATAGTTTTTCATAAATTTTCCATTATACCCCGGATTCATACAAAAAAAAAATCATTTCTCGTACGTCACAGTGATCCCAATGCAAAAACAAATACTTCCATTAATGAATACCAAACTGAATATTTCAGTCTAAACAATAGAGCTAATCACTCAATTTTACCGACAAACAAATAATAAAAATAATAAAATTATGAAAACTAAACAAATTTATGATTATCGAAGGTACGCGAAAAAAAAAAAAAGCTTTGTATATTCAATTGATTTTTCTTTTATATTTTATTTGGCCCAAATATTTATGTATGTGAATGAGATTGAAATATTTTCCATTAGTCAATTTCAATCAATTGACGATATAGAATTGTTCAGAATTATTAAGTCAAAATAATTGACCAAAGTTTATCGCAATAAAATTGAATCCTCCAATGATTCATGTGTGCAACTAAATCTGAATGAATTAATGCTTTTGTCTTACATACATCTTTACAACAAAAGAAAAATTAACAAAGCATCAGTTTGTCCTTTACTTTCTATTATTATTATATTTTAATTGAACCGAAGATTTAGCAATGATAATGATCATGGACTGAACGAACTATAGAGAGCAAATATAATTACAATAACGAGCTGAAACAAATACTCGTAGCCACATGTATTTTCAAATACGTATGAAATTGCAATTTTGCTCCAATTTTTTTCCTGCAACTTTCATTCAGCAATATTTACTGTAAGTGAATAATTACTTCTGTATATATTGAAATATGTGAAAAATGTTGAATGAAAGAAAATATGTTGTTAAAACGTATCTACCTGATGTGATGAATTATTGAAATCTTTTCCCAATATACTTACTAAAATATATATTTGAATAATCACTTTTGCCCGCGCTTAATAGTAATGGCGGTGGCAACGATCAATCACGCCATCTTCTATTCAAAAAATAAATCCGCGCCAAAATTTATTCTCAATATTGTGCAACATTTTTCAGTAGCAAATATTCAAATTCATACATTTTATACTCATTTTCTCACTCGTAATCACATTCACTAATATCCGATAAAATAGTTGTGATAAATCGAAGAGTACTCACCGGGCAATCTCCATATATGTATAAATATATTCCAGTAAAAAATTTAATTTCATATCAATTGCACTTATCACACATCACAACTATAATAACACTCACTATTAAATTCCAACACCACATCCACTAACTCCACAATGACTCATAATGAAAAAAACAAAAAATGAAACAAACAAAGAGGCACACACTACACTACATCGGTCCACCATCCTAAAACAACTGACTATTAACTTTGAATATTCTCACCCCTCCAACGCCAACTTCAAAAAGCAAATTCGCGGGCATTGCAGATGGCGCTTCGGCACTATCATATGAATACAGCTTTACGTGCTAACGTCGTTACATGCGTATAAATCCCAATAATTCAAGCAATTAATTTCTAATTACAATAAAAATAGGTGACTCTAAAATATCAATGAAGCATGATATAGAAGCTACAAACAATTTACAAAACATTACAAATAAAAGTTGACTCTATTTGATAATTATTAAAAAATTACCAGATATTTTCGCGGCCAATACAATTCTGGTGAGAGAAAATAAACACATATATATATATATATATATACTACATTATAAAAATCACTATATATCTACATCCTCATACATCTCATATCTTTACAATTTTTCGTTTTTTTTTTTGTCAATTAATTAATTAATTACAATTGATTAGCAAAGTGGCAAAACTTTGAAAATATACTTCATATTGCTCCATATGAAATTCAAACGATTGCCTTCAAAGTCCTTGCATAAAATTATTCATTTTTATTCAATGATATATGAGAGAGTGTGTGTGTGTGTGTGTGTGGGTGTGCGTGCGCGTGTGTAGGTAGTGGTGCGTAAGTCGATGTTAAGACTCCTCGGTCGATGATTTTCACGTACGTCAACACATTTTTGTAGTGTGACCTGTTTGTCTGAGTGTGTGAAGCGGAGAAGGAACAATTGTAGAACTGTCAGCTGACAAGCAGCCGATAAACTTTGACTAATCACAACTATGGTAATTATTATTACTCACTTTCACCATTCGCTTTTATCTATTGTCAATTGTGATAATGAAATATTTCCGATGTGATTGGCGTTTACTGGTGTAATTTGGCAATTTTAGTGGAATTGAATTGATGAATGTGATAAATTTTTCAGTCGTTCGGCCAGAAAATAGCCTCCATCATGGAGAGACCTGGAGAGGATCCTGTATCAAAGGACGATGTCCCCTGGTGGATGAAATATGCTGGCCGTGGTCTCGGCACCGCTGGCAGTTTATGTAAGAATTCAGAAAAAATAATAAATAAATAAATTATTACAACAATGAAAATCAATAAATAAAGTATTTATTTACTCATTGAATTCTTATGCCAATGACTAATTAATCAATATTTTACCAATCGTTTTATCATACTACGATAAAATTGTACAGTTAATATTTTTAATTTTATAAATAGTCTAATTTTGTTTTGCTATTTAATTATTGCATTGAATATAATAATTAAAATGTTCTATCTATTTTACATATATAAATTGATTGGAGCTATTTATTTCGAGGTTATAAACTTGTATACGTTTGCAAATAGAAATTGCAAATTCTATCATTTATTTTTATTTGTTTATTTATTTAATATTGGAATATTATTGAATATAATTGAATTTATTCGTGTGTTTTAGTTGCAATATTCCTCGGTGTATGGAATTGCGTTGGCATTATTATGGGTGATGTATCGTGTTTTCTTAGTGGAATGTGGCAAATGGTCAGTGGATTTTTAGTTGTAACAATTGAAGCGCCATGTTGCTGTATGTTTATTGACTTTGTACAAAATTTGAGCGATTGGGTTGAGAAGAGGCCTTATTGGAATCGCGCTGCTGGTTACTGTTTGTAAGTAATTAAAAACATAGACAATAACAAATAGCAAAAACAAATAAATAATATAAGTAATAGAAAAATGAATGATAATGTGAAATAAAATTTTGCAGATTGGCAGTGCCACCAATATTCATGTGTCACAATTTCACCAGTATATTTGGCAATGGCTTGATATTTTCAACAGGAATAATATACGGTCTAATGTCACTCGGCAAAAAGTAAGCAAAAAATCCTACGCAATTATTATCTCAATTAATAATAATTATTATATAGAACCAATGAATGCTATACAGAGTAAATTATTTTTATAAATATAAAATACAGTCATACTGCACTTGAACTTTATTTTCTATTGGGATCAGGCGTGTGGTTGTATCACTCAAATTAATTATCTCTATTGCTTCTAAAATCTCCTGCGCCATTGTTGGACTTCATATTTCTATTTCCTTCTGTGTTTTTCGTTTTTGTTTATCTACAAAATGATTATAATCTAACACAATTGACAATTAACCTAATTGATTTGAAATCAAAATTCGATTGAATAATTTATTTGTGTATGTGTGTGTGTGTGTGCGTGTGCATTTGAAGGAGAATATTATTTATACGATATCATTGACAAAAATAAACCGACAGAGGGTCATTGCCAGACCCATCAGCAGGAATGGCATCGCCAACAGGTATGGCTTCTCCACAAGGAACAGCACCATCAACTGATCATCATACTACACTTATGGAGGATCCTGATGTTTGGAGGCCGACATAAACAGTCAAACATTCATACCACCACTTCGCTAATCAGGCAATAATCCACCTAATCAAATTCAACGAAAGAACAAATCATAATCATCGCATGCGCTGTAATATTACGCAATATTATTGTTGTAGTTGTTACCTTTTAGAAAAATTGCGATTCAATCCCGGCCAATGCCTGCAAACGCTTCGGGTCTATCTAATTCAACCAATCAACAACTAAATAATAATTATTATTATCATTATTATTAATATTAGCATGTTTAGATTAGGAGTATTATATAGAGTTAAATATTAAAGAAGCCAGTTTTTATATTTTTAGATTACGAATGCAATTGTTTTTATATGTATTGATATGTTTATGAATGATTTCAGGGCGTCATTGGATGAAATGAGAACGGCAGCGACAATTAATGAACAAGAGGTTCCATCGTCGAATATGAAATCGAACTTGGTTGACACCGCTCAGCCCATGGGATTCTCAACAAAGCCTGACAGCAATGTCTGATGATAGTTAAATTATTTAATTTGAAGAAACAGACAGGCTCACGTGGGTGTGCGTGTGTGTGTGAGTGGTGGTACGATGAAGTTGAAATGAAATTAAGTATATATACAAAAAGAAAGAAAGAAAAAAATAGAGTGAAGAAGAATGTGAGATACATATATGTTTAATTGTAAATGCAAGACTTAGTGTAATTGGATTTGGTAGATTGAATCGTTTTAATGAGGCGAGAAGTGATAAAAGGGAGAGAGGGAGAGAGATTAATGTTGATCTCAACATACGAAAAATGTTTTTTTTTTATTTTTTTGAGCACTTGAATATTTTGGTCATCCCTTTGCTAGTTTTATTTTTTTTGGTCATTGCACGCATTAATTCTCTTTATTTTGTATTTGTTCATGAGTTACAGAACACTTTGAGGTTAAGACAAAAGTTTTTAAATGCTATGGAAATAATTTTTCTTTGTGGTAACGAAAAAAAACGGTGATTTTTTTCATTATAGTTTTTTAGATTGACTCTGAAAGGTTGCTAGTCGCTCTTAATATTGAATTATTGTATCGTTCTTGTTATTAGAATTTCAGTATTGAAACATTTCCGTATTGCATTCGTATTGTTTTTTTTTTTTGTATTATCATTGATGACGACATTTTTATATCTTGTAATTTTCATAATGTTTATGGCTGTTTCGTTCTTGATGATGGGCCCCCCACACACACATACATCTTCCAAAACTGATAATGCCAAAGTCGAAGACTGCTATTGTGGAATTTTTGTACCTCTTTGATTGCAACGAAAATTATTTTGTATTTATGTTGTATTAATTAGCAATTAATGAAATTGTTTCATACTAAAGTTCTAATACAGCAACAGTGATGTCGTATGAGTCAAATACTATTTTCCATATTTTGTTTTTTTTTTAATATTACTTGAACGATTGAATATACAATTCATAATCATTTATATAAACTTTCCAAAGTTTATGCAATCATTTGTATTCTAATAGCTATCAGGGATGCGGACGAAAGTGCCAACATTACTTCAACATCTCAATCCATATTTTCCAAGCATTTATCATTATTTCTATATATAAAGAGATATAAAAAAAATCATTTAGCCAAATGTTTTCTCGGGCATAAATACGAGTAAATAAAATTTAGTGAATTGATGAATTAACAAAAATTAATACCAATATTTTTAAATTATTTACGAACCCTCAAGACTAAAGAAAAAAAAAATATTTGCATCTTCCTCGGCATTCCTGTGGCTCATATTAAGTTTATTTATTAAGAAACACGAGACTATTATGATATTTTGTTGATGCTATTATATTTTGGTTTGCGCCCAGTAGCTCAATAATTATTTCTAAAATGCATGATGCAATACCATGTATTATTATTACTTCCGTTTTACATAAATGTATAATTAAGTTTTAATCGTCAAGTATCCATGTTACTACATTATACGTTCATTCATTTGGTTTTGATTTGCAATAATTGTAAATAATTAAACTGCTTCAGAAATCATTTTGAAAAGAGAAAAACAATAACAAAGAACGATCAATGAATGAATAAAAATTATTTCATTTGTCAAATTGTCAAGTCAGGTGCTTATTAATATTTTTTATTTCGGTACATTAAAATAAAAAAAAAACAGAAAAAAATAGACAACCTGATAAAATATACAGACAAAGCCACATATCGGAATTAATACAATAAATAAAAGTCATATTGTAGAATGTCAATTGAACGCTTCACTGTTTAATCTGCCACAACAATTCTCTCAATGTTATAAAATATTTTTAAGCGGACAATAGGACAATATAGAAGATATAAAACAATGGATGATGATCAGCGATTGACAAGTTCAATTGTATCTGTTTCTTCTATCTGTAGAAAATGACGAATTAAATGAATTTAAAATGAAAATGTATAAAAAAAAAATTTTTCCTGTAGATATTCCAATCATGTAGATACCAATTATGTCATATAAATTATTTTTTTTTGTTTAATTCCCATTTTTATTATGATATTTCCATTTATCATATTTCAGGTTGCATTTTATACATTTACCGGTTGCAACAATTAAATAAATAAACGAAATATTTAATCGGTTAGAAGTGTATATATATATACTGTAGCATCCGATATTCAGTATATAAATTAAATTGAGTAAAAAAAAAGCGAAATACAGTTGTCGTTAATTGATTATTATCGTTCATGTTTGCTGATAATGTTATCAAAATAAGTGTGATGGTATAAACGCTCATGATTATTCTATAAAATCAGATTATATGAATATCTATGAATACGATTAAAGTTGAACACGAGTGATTGGTGACTATTCATTTTATTATTATTTCCTATCGACAATACAACATTCTTTCATTCTATACATGCATTTCATATTTAAAAAGCATAAATTAACCATAATAATATTTCAGAGATCATTAAAATATACAGCTATGGCGACAAGCTATATATGTGAACGGAGGGTAAGGCTAGGTTGGATAACTCTAAATACACTCGGCACTTTTAATTTTGTGAATTTTTGCTCTGCTGACATATTCTCGTGATTTGTGATGTAAGTTAGAGTGGAATATGATATAGAATAATCTACAATTTATGCTGTATAATTGAATTAATACCATCATCTGTATTTTATTCCGAAAAGAAAAGAGAAAAAAAAAATCCTAGAAGACATTGGAAAAATGGCAATTAGCTTCACCAGGTGAGAAAAATAACCAACACATTACACTTATACTATTGAAAAATATTTCCAAACATATATATATATAATATTCAATTGCATTTATTTATGTGACATAAATTTTTGTAGATTATTATGCCGAAAGAATTTCAATGTCCATCAATTTCGTGGATTATTCACCACCAGGTGAGTGTAATTCTTTTTTATTACGTAATGAACGTGTTGAGTTTAACCTCAAATGTCATTGATATATTATTAATCATACAGATCAATGGAAATTTCAGCAACAGGTGAAAAATGTATTGCCGTTGAAGTGAGTGAAACTCATTCTCAACGAAATAAACGTCTCCACAGACCAATGTCACCTCATTTAACTATATATAAGCCGCAATTGACTTCGATGCTTTCAATCACTCATCGAGGAACTGGAATTGCACTTACTTATTATGCCATGGGCTTTGGATTAAGTAGGATTCAGACATAAAATAATTTCAATATCATAAAGAGAATTATAATATTGAACAGAATATTTTCATTTTTTCATTTTTCGCAGCTGAACTTCTTACCACTGGCGGCGTGAACGGTCTCATTCAATCGGTGGATGCTCTCTGTTTACCAACGGCTATTCTATTCCTTGGAAAATTACTAATTGCTTGGCCAGCCACTTTTCATTATTTCAATGGAATTCGACACTTGGTAAGTTCAAACTGCAATGTTCAATTAATTACAGATATTAAAAAATATTCATATGTAAAAATGTATAAATATTTTGCAGTCTTGGGACTTGGGTATGTTTTTAACAATTAAACAAGTGTACAGTACTGGTTGGACAGTCCTTGGCCTCTCAATTCTCACGGCCCTCCCTCTCGCCGCAATGTTTTAATAATTATTATCCAACAGTCTATAATAAAATTAACCAGTAATATATTAGAATATTAAAGAGAAAAGTTAATAATAATAAAATGAACAAACTCAATTTACTTATATGATTACAAAATTATTTATTTATTACTTTAAGCTGTTCAAGATTTATTCAATATTTAATTATCAATATACAGAAGAATAAATGGTAGGAAAAAGGTTTAAACATTCATTCAAAATCATTTATGGACATTCCGTCCATGAATTTTTTATAAATCGCCATGAATTTTGCGACAAATGCTTCAAGATGAAAAATGGATTTGGAACCGCGATGCATTCTATGTTCATATTCGGCAGCCGTCGAGATAATTTCTGTGACTAATTGAAAATCACAATTTTTTATACTTTCTTCAACCAATCCCTTGAATATTAAATCGCATGGAATCAAATGAGTGATAAGTTCATAAAGTCTTCCACGTATTTCAAGCAGCCGTTTTGGTGATTGCTCTGTCACCATCATCGCTGCTGTTTTTCGAACAAAAACTTGCCAATCGGGCTCAGTTATTTGTTGATCACCCTTAAATGGATATTGCTCAACTCTGCAGGCTTCCAACATTAATATGGCTCTTCGTAAGTTGCGATTGCTTGCTGATGCCAAACGACTTGCCAATTCGTCCGGTAAACTCAGACCTTCGCGTTTACTAACGTATTGTAAAATCGATTTTATTTGTGGAATTGTAGGTGCGGGCACACGTATACCAAGACAACGTGATCTAATGGCTGGTAATACTCGTGATGTTGAATTGGCACAGAGAATTAATCTACAAGTTGCCACATATTTCTCCATTGTTCGTCTCAGCGCGTGTTGTGCATCCTTTGTAAGATGATCGACATTTGTTAAAATCACCACTGTAATAAAAAAAAATCGATACAAATATGCCATTCATTTCATTGATTAATTGCCAATAAAATTATTTATTTTATTTAATGATACCCTTAAAATCGCGCTGGCCATTAATATCAATCTGATGTGTTTGTGCTGTTGTTTTCACAAGATCCATAACTACAACTCTATCATAAATTCCAGCATCACTTGGATTTACTTCGATGTGATAATTGCTACTTATTGTCATTATTTCAAATTTTTTCTTCGATGGAGTCTGATTGAATTGTAAATTAATAATAAATTAACGGATTGAAATGAAATTTGAATGAATATTAATAGAGAAAGGAATATTGACGATACACACTTCAAAATGCATGGCTTCCATTCGCAGTCTTTCAACGCCAGGTCCATATAATTCACGAATAATGGCCATTATTCTGGTTTTTTTACCTACACCCGGTGGCCCGTGAACCAATAAATGCGGAAAGTCACCTTGTTGCACCTGTATAAACAAATATATTATAAATGTTCTTGATGCATAATAAATAAAATTAACCTCAAACTTTAAAATACATTTGTGGATATACCATATTTTTAAAATGTACGGCTTGCTCCGTATGAAAATCCAATTTTCCTAAAGTCGTTGGACGATACTTGTCCACCCACAAACTCATTTTGCAGCAATTGATCGCAATAAATCACGAAGAAAAGAAATAACACAACGAAATTAATTTATACCACAAAACAACTCGACTCGAATAGAATATAAAATACAAGCAAACATGAGTTATATTTTACCGCCAATTTTTACAGCGTATTCTCATTATAATATATATATATATATATATAATTGAAATTGATTTTACTCTAAAAAAAGGACCGTATTAATATTATAAATTAATATTGATATAATATTTCTCGAAAATCATCAGAAGAATTATAATTTAAATTAAAATTTTTTTTTCCTTTCAATTTATAATTGTCTGATGTATTATTTATGTGGGGAAACCTAACCTCAATTCCATCATCCCCATGCTTGTGACCTGTATGTGTATATATACAGAAATGCACTAGCAATAACTACCGGTACCGTGTACATTTCACACGCTCATTTCTACAATATATTTTATTATATTATTATAAAAGAAAAAAATCTATTAATATGGTGGAGCAACAAAGAAGACGTGTCGAAGACCAAATGACGGCAATTGTCGAAGAAATTGACCGATCCTATTTACGAAATATACAGGTAGACAATATGTATAAAGCGTGCTTTGTAGAGGTTAAAATCCCTCCGAGATTCATGAATTACTAAGTATAAAAATGTAAATTTAATTGGCTTAATAATATTTTGATGAATCTTTATTCAACTTTATTTGGATTTCCAGGGTGATATGCATCGTTGTGCGGCTGCATGTTGCGACAATAAAACGTTATCCGTTCAAAAAGTTCAAAGCTGTGTGGAATCATGTAATGGAACATTGAGTAGGGCCCAACAATACGTACAAAATGAATTCGAACGAGTTCAGGTAAGACAAAATAAAATATTTAAATGACAATATTTATTTATGGATGACATTGAAATTGAACAGAATCGATTGCAAAGATGTGTTATGGAATGTAATGATAAAATCCGAGATGAAATGGGTCCAAATCCATCCAATGACGATGTCAATAAATTGAGCGAGGAGTTTGAAAAATGTGCGACAAAGTGTGTTGATACTTACTGCGATCTTCTTCCAGCAATGGAAAAAACAATGAAAAAAGTTTTATCCAGTGGTAAATTCGAACATTAAACAAATTTTCATTGAATAATTGAAGAGTTTAATAGATGATAATAATTGAAATCCAATTAAAACGTTGATTTTCGAAAAATTTAATTCAATACAAATTTTAGTTAGCAATTAATTAATAATGTAAAAAAAAAAAAAACAACAATTATTGCCAGCACTCTATTATCAATATGTAGATAATGTATTAGCAATTATTATTATTATTTTGTATCTCCAAATAGCTGATTTGATTGCTTGAGTTATTATTTATGTGGTTTCCAGGTTTTAAATAAAAATAAAATCATAAGACGACGTTGCTAAAATTGCATGGTCATGGTGTTTGTTTATTTATTTAACGGTTCATCGTCCGACTAATACGAATCAGTATACATAGACCTTTCCTCTCTCATAATAACAAATTCATCATTATCAAAACCTCTTGTTTGAAATTCACACGTTTATTGCACGCATCGTCAGTATTTTTTGTTCTCACATTTCTTCACTTCTATCTTTCTTTGTTTTTGTTTATTTTTGTTTAATTCCATATAAAACCTGATCGATGCTTTTTTTTTTTACTTACAATTTTTTTTTATCATTTTTAATAAAGCTTAATCTTTCAATCTCACCTCCAAATTAATTGTGAAGGGGACGCCGGGATAGAGAAAAATTGAATTTACGGTGTGAGGTATTATACACATTGATAGGATTGAATTTTCATTGGATATCTACAAGTTGTAACACAACAATTGACATTATTTTCGTTAATTTATTTTTATCTCTCTGTTTAAAAAAAACCAAATATAGTTTTTGCAATTTAAAATCCTTTTTTACTTTTCAATGATAAAGTATAAACAAATCAGATTATTACTTTATTTATTTAATATTTTTCTTTTTTTTTTTTTTCGTAGCTTTTCAATTTTAAAAATGAGATGGATGGATTAAGTGTGTGAGAATTCGGTTATATATTACTATATGTGAGTGCAATTGGACTAGAGTTTTATATTGATCCCTCATTGTAATTTTTTTTTTATATACATTGAAGAAATCACGTTTCAATGAATTCGGATGTATTTTATTTTTTGTTTTTCAACCAAGTCAATATTAGAAATTGATTTTGCAAAAATATAGAAAATGTATCGAAAAAAAAATTATAAGACACTCAAATTGTAAATCGAAATAATCTAGGGAACGAGTAATTTTTTTTGTTGTTGAGATGGTGGTGTTTCGATTGAAATAACTAATGGTTTTTATTCATGATTGTGATTAATTTGATTTGATTTTTTTTTTTTCAAAGATTCATTCGTGACAACGGGGTTATTTAATAGCGCATTTTCGCTTCTATATCACTGATCATGAGACACATAACATTTGTTATTACTACAATGTATCGACTGCGTGACTCGCGCGCTGTTCGCAAACGTCATATCATTAACCATAAATAAATAACAATTTTTCAGCAGCAATTTTTGAATGAATTGAATTTAACTGACAATATCAATATAACCAATTAAAATGTCGAAAAAAAAGGCTTTAATGTCACGTTATAAGAGAAATGACTTTGTTATCAAAGACTTTACTTATCATAACGGGCATTATTTTCATTATAATGTTAATCAATAACAAATAAGGAAAAACAAAATTAATGTGCACATTAATCCATGGAAAAACTTCCAAACGACTCTTTAAACCAATTTGTATTCAGCTTCTTCAGCTAATTATCGTTGACAAAATAATAATTTAATTAAAAAATTACCATCTTTTTCCTTGCTTTTATTTATTTACTTATTTATTATCTATTATTATTTATTTATTTCTTTTTTTTTTCTTCATTTTTTTCGTCGACATGACGGTTTTATTTCTAATAACGTGGCGTTCTTCATCACGCGATAAAAAAAAAAAAAAATAATAAAAAACTCACTGGAACACGAAGAAACCACCGGGAAAAATAGTATTTTAATACAGAATTTATTTGGCACTAAAACTGATAGTGTATTTTGATATTTAATTAACGAGATGATTCACTGAACGATATTTCTTTGTTAGAAAATATATTAAAATTATAATTTTTCACTACGTTCGATTCAATTGTAAAAACTTTAGTTGATTTTATCCAAATTGTCTGTGTGTGTGTCTGTGTACATATAATCGGTATTTTACTTCTTTTTTTTCTTTTTTCTTTTTTTCAAAAAATTATCTATGCATTCTTCCCGTTCGTTTCTTTATCGCCCCTCCTGCCCTCCCTTCACTCCACCTAATAATCGACAAAATTATTTTTTATTCGTCCTCGCTTTTTTTTTTACTTTTGCCATTTTTTTTTTTTTTTTTTTTTGAGTATTCATATTATATTTCGCGCTATTTCTACGTTTTATCATCACTCGCACCATCACATGCTCTCTCACCCTCTCACTTTCTCGCACTTCTTCATGCACTCATACAACCTCAATCCCGGAATCATCAGGGGCAAATCGTCAAAAAAATATCGCGAATAGCCCTTGCTCCTTTTTTTTTTTAAATATCACTAATTTTATTAACCTTTTTTTCTTTTTTTTGTGTTTTTTTATTCAGTAATTTTCCCATTTCTCGCGTGAAATTTCGCTGGAGTTGACATGTAAAATGCGCGAATGCGCCTTATCATTAGCTGTTTAATAAAATTATTGATCCGTATAGGCGAATGTAATTCTTTCATTCTTCATTTTTGATTTTATAAAACTACTCCCGTCTCCATCCTCCCCCAATCATATACAATTGTTTATACCGTTGGATTATCCTGCATTATCAATTCCTAACTGAGCTAAACATTGCAAATAGAAAATTGTTCACATAACGAAAGAATAAAGTACAATAGAAATATTACAATACAATTTGTTCGATGTATTTTATGTACTCATTGAGAATATATTTCGTATATTAATGTGTTGTTCTCAATTAGCCCGAGCAATTTCTCATATTCATTCACGAAAAATATTCCCAATAAAAAACAAAACAATAATAATATTAATCATAACAAACAACAACAATAGAGCTGCCTACCAACAGTAATGCTCATAATTCAATAGTCAAATACTATTTTTTTTATACTGCTTATATTCAAAATAGTAAAAGAAAAAAAAATCATATTGAATTATTGGCTCAAATTCGCCTACATGGATCATTAAATTATCGTTGCTTCTGTATATTCCAACATGGAAATCATTCAATTATTATTTCATGTACTTTTTTTTTATATTTTTTTTTGTGTTTAATAGTATTGTTTTCCTCAACGTCTTTTTTTTTTATTCCTCCCGTTTTTCATTTTATGACTGCCATTTAATTTTATTTGAAGAGCAGTCATATCTGGTTATGTTTACCAAAATGTGTAACCGCCATCCGTTCCACCGCCCAAAAATGAACCTTTCTTTTGCGATAATGCAACGCTGTGACCGGCCATAGCCGCCAATTGAGCAGCATTGGCTGCAACTCCTGGTGGCGGTGGTGGCAACACGGGCTGTGAAATTCCATCAAATCGAGCGCCATCAAAACCATTCTAAATTGCGAAAAATAAGACGAAAAAAAAAATTAATCCATCAGTATTACTTGTGATAGAAGAGAATAAATCCAAATAGACGTGAAATTGCCAAGTCTAATTGGATGATTATCAAGGAAATTGTTGATTTACTCACAGGCACCAGCATTGTTGGCCTAACTGGCGCTGGCTGCATTGCGGCAGCTGGATAATATGCCGCAGCAGCCGCCAACGGTGGATAGTATTGCAACGGTCCATAAGCTGTTGGATAACCCGTCAAATATCCTCCTGGATATCCTTGTCCGTACATTGGCTGATACATCTTCAATTAAATTACACAATTAAATTGATAGAATTATCATTTTCATTTTTATATCAATATGTAGATGGTTTATTAGAATTAAATGATACAATCATTCTACAATTACCATTGGATGGGTCAACGTTTGATCATAGGTTGGTGGAGGTGGCCCTTGTGTTGCATAAAGTTGTGGCTGATTGGGGAATACCCCATATGGTCCTGCGCCTGCAACTGGATATGAATATTGAACTATAAATCAATTTTTTTTTGGCATTTTTATGATTGCGGCAATTTATTGCTTTATATTATCTGATATCATCTATCGATGAGTATTGTAAAATAATTTAATATTTTTCATATTGAATTTCAATTAGTTTGATCAAATGATTTACATACCTCCATAAGTTGCAGGTTGCGTGGGTGCAGGAACAAATCCAGTTGGTGGATGAGCCACTGGATATGCTGAAACACAATATCCACAATAATATGAGAAACCATTCAATTGAAAATATACGTAGATCTCAGCTGGTTAGCCAAAGATAATAGTGAAAAAAAAAAAAAAAAACTGTACCACTATTAACAAAATTGATAATGCGATTCCTGACTCTTCAAAAATTATTTATATACATATTTATCATTGCCAATTTTCTTATTTAAATTATTGTCATTGTTTTATTTTACAGCAACTTTATTTATTTATGTTCTGAAGTGGCAGAAGTCGCCTCATCGATTTGTCGATTTTTTTCGGTCACTATTGCACTCTCCCTCAAATATTTTTTTTAAATCAATAAAACTCATTTTCGTTTTAATTATTGAATTATAAAAATAATATGTTATTTCATTGAGGTATTGTTTGGGTATGACGGAAAATAAACGACCATAAAAGTGGTACTCCCACACCCACGTATATCTTACACATGACATACACCGTTTTTATTTTTAATCAAGATACTATTTAAAGCTCAAACAATGTTAGTCACTAAAACGATTGTGGGGAAAGAAATAGAAATAACTGAAAGAACCGTACATAACGCCCGCTTTTCGTTACTGCTTCAGTTTATCACAAATGAAATTCAAATCATTAAATGTTCAATGAAGAAACCAATTCAATATCAATTATTAATTTCTTTTTTTTTTATTCAACTCATATGAAATATATATTGTTTCATTTATTTATCAATTCTGCTTTCTTGCTTATTTTTCATTTCATGCCGTGTAAACACAGCAGACGCAAATCGGGCTTTAGCAAATATTTGACGTTTACATGCTTTTGCAAATTACGGCGTATTTTCATTTTTCATTTATTTTTTCACCATTCAATTTTGGAATATATATTGTTTTCTATACTAACCGATTTTACAATGAGCATGTAAACGTTATTGTAGTGCGAGTTGAACTAGAGAATAGTGTTGTTCGAGCAATCTATGAATGCTACATTAATAAATTGCCGAATTGGAATGAAATAAAATATTGAAAAATAGATATATATACATAACATATACATATATATATATATATATATATATGTATAAACAAAAATATGTATACGTATGTATACATATCTTTTCTTACTAGTGAAAAGATATTTTATGCAACATTTTTAAGAAAGAAACAATTTTTTTTTTTGGTATTTATTGCTGAATCCTGAATAATGTTAAATGATGTTTGACCGTGTATGATATATAATTCGTGTGAATTATAGGCAAAGAAGGCTCAACGTGACGCTATTCCCAGTTTAATGAATCTCGCGCAATTAAAAACCTACCTTTGGATTACTTTCTAAAACTAATATAATAAATAATTAAAACAATGTCAAAAGCAAATAGCGTTACACAATCAAGATAAAAAGCCAGAATTACATAATTCTAACGCTATCGGATCCAAGATTTGTTGGTAAATTTTCTTCTGATTGTAAACAATTTTAATTGCAATATTGAAATTAAATTTCATCTATTATTTGATATATTTTCATTTATTGATTTTGAACCATTTTAAATTGACAAGTGGGCAAGGATCAGATAGACATAGATAAATCCAAAAATGAAAACAAAAGATAAATTACAAGGAGCTCAAATCGAAGCCATAATCACGAAAAATACAATTATATTCAATTTTTTTTTGTTATTGGTGGTCGTGGAAAAAATGACCGCGACGAAGTTAAGAAAGATGAAATTATGTAATGTCACAAAAGTAAAGAGAATATACTTCAATCAGTATTGTCGTGGATCAGCTGGAGACAAAGCCAGCGATTAACGAAAATTGAATTCACAAAAAAAAATGGGTGACCGGTCATTTTCATAATATCTCTTTGTTTTGTCTCTTATTTTTCGTTTTTTTTTTGTTATATTGCTCCGTAACTTTTCTACACATAAAAAATTGATCGATAAATCGTGTTCGAGCGGTGAAGAATGTGTAATTTATACAATGAGTACGAGTGGTATCTATACTTAGATATATATGTATACACATATATATATATATATATATGTATATATATAAATATATGGATGGTTATATATATATATATATATATCAAGTTCCACACATTCAAAAAGTCGTGACAAGATTCAGCAAACCACAAATTTCTGCAAATACCCAATGAATAAAGGTCAAACATTATTAAAAAATTGTAATCTTTTTTTTTTTTGGTTTGATAATTGCATTATTATAATATTAAACAAATCGGGCGAATCGTATTTATTGATATCACATAAGAATTCATTCCTGATGTCATTTATTAATTAGTTATGTAAAACAAAAATGAATAATGCTGAAATAAAACATGCTGACATATTTTTCGGTAATCAATAAATTCAAAACACCCAACTTTATTATATATTTCTTTTTTTTTTTTTAGTAAATCTAAATTACACGCCCCGCTATCAAAACTTTACGTATCAATACCTCTCGATTTATTTTTCATATTTTTCCATTTAATAATTGTTATTGTCATTTTATTTTTATTATGAGTTGGCATTTTAACTGCAATCGAGAGCTTTTTATTGAATAGTTTAGTTGCTCAAGCTTGGCAGCAGTGGATGGACATATTGTACTCTAACATAGACGTCAGCCCACACCAAATTGTCCATGATTAATGAGTGTCAGTCCATATAACTTCTGAATTATATTGCATATAAAATATTTGTACGTACATTCAATAAACCGATCGTATATTGTTTTATTAAAAATATGAATTAATGAAAGGAATTTATTTTTGCGATCAATTCTGACATTTAGGACCGACACTCGTTGCATAAATTCATGTGTCAGTGCCACGGTGCAAACAATCATCGAATCCAATATAACAATTGATTATAATTATTAATGATAATACCATTGGACAAATGAAAAATTTCCTGCTTTCAATTTCTCTCTCGTTATTATTTATTATGAATTCTTTTGTCAAATGCTCGATTATATTTTCCATACGGGATTATCTTTGTATTTTGCATATAACCCCGCGTTCATTCCAATTGATTTTATCGTTATTTATTATTATTATTATTATTATTATTATTCAAATATAATCACCGAAATTTATTTGACACGTGAGAATAAGAGAGACAAGAAATTGCTCGTCCTTATATAAGTTATTTTCTTTTAAATTCCTTCTATGCGGGAATTTCAATCGAAATGCTTTAGGTGGAACGACAGATTTTTCTTATACTTTTTCAAACATATAGAATTTATTTAATTCAACGTCTTGACTTATCAACATTATTTCATTTGTAAAAATAATTGATTCAATTGATTCAATTGTTTCAATATTTTCATTAGTTTGAAAAATGGTAAAAAAAAACTCTGCCTCGAAGCTTTAAAACCCCTTAATCCATTTTAATATATTTAAATCATAGTGTTTTGTTTTTTTTTTCTTTTCATTGAAAGATTGCTATTTCAATTAAGCTCACTATTAACAGTATACATGTTTGATAAATTTTTCTTTTCATTTCATGCCCATGCGTATGATAAAAATGCACGAGAAATTCTCACGTTTTATTTAACATCAATTATTTCAATTGATATATTTAATAAAACGAAATATTCAATTTAATACTTCCCAATGTCACGAAATAAACGGAGAATTCTCTTTGGAAATTAGTAACAACAATCAAACGGTATAATAGCATGCAAATAGGAAATATAATTTGCAAAATCTCTTCTTAATACAAATAATTTGTTCGTATTAAGTAGCGATTAAGTGTAAATAATTTGTATATTTTTTTTCCATTAAGGGGAAAAAAATATTTATATATATAAATCCATATTTAAGAGTAAGATCGATAAGTAATAATAATAATAATAATAATAACACCAAAAACAACAACAATAATAATAATAATAATAATAGTTATAGTAATAATAATAACTAATAATAATAAACAGAATTAAACTTAAACACAGGAATTTTCATGCGATTTATAATAAAGTAAAAAAATGTTTTGAATTTTCACAATATGGTGAAATTATTTTTCGGCAAATAATTCGCGTATAAGATCCGATAGTTAACAATAAATTTGTGAATGAGTGTATTTCATTATTTACCAATTTGTGAATATTCAAATATTTATTGGAATATGAATATCAAGCATGCACGAAAAACTAAACAAATATAAACCGTTAAGATGAACAATTATTAAAGTAGTAATATTTATATAAATTTTTGATGGAAAAATCGCGATAGCCAAACGCAATGTCACTATTGACTATATATTTACAAATATTTATTCAATGTAGAATTAATTTTGTCTATGCAATTGTTTTTTTTTTCATTCTTATTCATTTTTATTCATTTATTTTCTTCTGTTAATGGACAACTGTGACATTACGTTTTATTTATTACAAACAATCGACTTTAAATATAGAAACAACTACTTCATGGCGCGAAGTAAATCAAAATTTTTTTTTAATATTCGTTTTTCTGTGGCTTCATACTTAAGACAAATGTCCAAAGTCATGCAATTATTATTACTTAAACTGATAAAGCCAACTTATTTCTGTAATTTGCGCCCTAAAGTAGCGACTTTATAAAATTTCTCTAAAAAATGTCTACAATCATGCAAAATAACGCCACAAGTTTATTATATGAATTTAAAATTGTTATTCAAAATATTATCAAAAATTTATTGCAAACATTAAACTGCAAATAATCGGCAGAAAAAGGGGAAAAAAATTATTTTTCTCAACACTTCAATTATGAATTTATTTGTGGCAAACTTGTGGCGAATTTAAAGCAGCATGCACTATTGTTAAAAGTGAGCTACCGAATTACTATATCGAGTAGAAATATTATAGATATGCCGAGCTTAGATACAGCATTCGTGTCCACCCCATTGACTTGACATGTTTTTCATTATATTTGTGGCATTTCGGGTATTTTCCAAATAACCAATTGAATTCAACACACAATTGCTAAATAACATTCCATCTCCAAAGTAAATTACATCAAACCACCACACAATTTGAACAAACATGTCAATCAATTTAAATGTATATAAATATGTATATATACATACATATATACATATATATTTATTTAAAAAATAATAATAAGGTAATAAACGAACAAAATAAGCAATCAGCCAATACCACGTTTCAGTACGAAATTTCTTTTACACCCATATCAATATCTTACGTTCATATTGATTTGGACATATAGCAGCCGACGTCTCCAATTCAAAAAGTACATAATATTTCTCACAATTTCAAAAATGTAAATCATCACAATAATTCTTTATATTTCTTTTTTTTTTAGGTGATTAGCTGCACAAGGCTCCTCTTTTTATTTCTCTCTCACTCACTTTCAATGATGAATGTCTGAAAAAAATTCAAGAGACAACACACAGAGTGACAAATTAAATAATTTTTGGTTTTCATTGTTTGAATTTTTATTCGCGATCGCTAGACTTTTTGAATCAGGAGTCGCCTGACTCATCTATATCATCAATATATATATATTTATATATATATATATATATATATATATTTCTTTTTAAATATAATATAAATAGTACATGGATCATACATAAATATATATATATATATATATATTTTTTATATATATGCTATATGTATGGTATTTTTTTTTTTTTGGTATATATAAACACGTAGTGAATTATTAAGGTAATATGTATATAGAAGAAGGTGAGGTTAGATACGTGGCTTGGGCAGCGTGATTTACGCTGATCTCCGAGGCTCCACCTATTGAGTTGGATCAAATCATCCTCTTTGCAATGGTCCACTGCAAACATATCGACAGCCGCAACAACTGTTGGTGTACTCATTTCCCTGTGTTCTTAATTTCCCTTTATTCTTGTTTATTTGTACTCTTTTAAATTATTTAATATTCATTTCTTTTTTTTTTTTTTTAGTAATAGTGATTGATGGACGTGCTTGGAGAATTTATCAACAATCTCTAGCTAACGTCGAAAAATCGCTCCAGTGTTCTTTAGCTTGAGAGAGAAACTTCTTAACTGCTAAGCGTTATTATATTATCTTAAATTCTATAAATATAAAAATTATATTTCTTTCGACACTGCTATAATATCACTCTATCATTTCGTTTTTTATTTTATTATTAGTTTTTTTTTTTCTTATTTATTTCATGGGAAACTCTATCACAGTCGTATTATTATTCTGATAATTTTTTATTTATATATTTTTCATTTTGTTTTCAATGTTATAATTGAACGATAATATTTTATAGTGTCTCTTAAATACTAGAAATTTCCTCAGAACATTTTTTTTTTGTTTTTTTTTTGTCATCTACTTCAAAAAATCATTCAATTCGCCTCTATTTTTCCTCTATGAATTTAAATTAAAATTGAAAATTTGAAAAATTTCATTTTCTATTATTATACTTTTTTTTATGGCAAATTATTATCATTATTATTACCACTAGTATTTGAAAGATGTATATCTATATATTTGTATCATGGCTAGCAAACACATTAATGGCCGCCCAAGATTTGACACTTAATAAATGGCTGTATGCCATCATGTAAAATATGTTGCATTATCTTTATCAACAAAATTATTTGCTTTAAATACACTAAATCAATAATCATCACGATATGTACACGATAAACTATTGATTATATTTATTAACCAATATAATTTTTGCATAAATATGTGTACATCATTATGTTTGTATACGCATATACGTATTCATACATACATATACACACATATACATCCTATATCAATATTCTTTTTTTTTTCCTAATTGAATGAATGCACAAGTGCAATTAAAATATATATATATTGATTAATTAAAATACTGAGGAGAAATTTTGATTGAGCTATTGGATTAACTGCAATAGTAAATAAAATGAAATGAAACTTTTTTCTTTTTTTTTTTTCACTGCATGAAAAGGAAATAATGGAAACCTAAACTCGGGTGGCCATTTTGTATTCACAGCACAAGGAAGGCGGTATTGATTAATCTGTCACACAGGGGGGGCCCCAAGAGAATTCAGATGCTTTTTCCTCATCAAATTTATATCCAATTGTTGTTGAGGAAATATAATAATGCTATTGTTCATCATTTAAATTGCATAGAATAAATATTCATTATTTGATTATTATTATAGTAGAGGGGGGAAAAAAAAAAAAAAAAAAAAAAAAGAAGAGATACATGGGAAAATAAACGATCCCACACAGTATTCAATCGAATGACAAGTGACAAGCGCGACTCGACGCAAATTACATATTGCTTCCTTTTTTTTTCTCTCTCTCTCGCCCTTTCTTTCTTTCTTGCACTCTCACTCAATCTCTCTCTCTCTCTCTCTCTCTCTCACTTTCGCGGAATGATTTCGTTAAAACCCGGAGAAAAAAAAAAAAAATGAAATTATATATCTATTTTATCCTAAATTCATTTGAACTTCATCGAGTTACTTCAATTCGCTTATTTATTATTTTATTTTATTTTTTATATGTATATATATATATTTTTTTTTTTTTTCATTCTTTGTTCATCGGCATTTTTTTCAACACCATAAACCGCGTCCGCGTCTCATAGTTACCTTTCTTGTCGGTCATTATTGCTTAAAGTTTTTCGTTCTCGGATACTCTAGAAAATAATTTGACTCGCTCTTTTATTAAAGAGTGTGCGCGTATATTTTCCCCCTTTCTTTCTCTCTTTAGTACCGTATACTAATTTCGATTTTATCTTCTTTTATATTATTTTATTCAAAGTTTTATATGGTAATATTTATTTAAACAATGCACAAAAGCGCACAAAAAAATTGACTTTCGCGCACTAAATAATATTAACACACACACACATTTGGTAGATTGCTCGCTTGGGACAAAAATAATTTTACGATCGGCTGCTCCCTTGTTCCCAGATTCACGTACCACTTTGACAGACAACTAGCTCCCTGTGTCGTCGTTGTGTCGTGTCGTTGGTCATGTTATCGAGCGTTTCTTCATTCCTACTCCGGACATTTCTATTCGTCAATTTCACGTTGATTCTCATTGGATTATTCCCTCACAGCCAATCATCTTCACTTATGTCTATGGCTTTCCCGTGTAATCGTTTCGCCACCAATCAATGCACGCCCAGCCTCAAATCACTGAATTTCATTGGTCAATGTACAATGAAAAGTATAAAATATTGCATATACTCATATATACAAATGTATAGTGTGTGCTTCCATTCGTTGATAAAACAGATTGTGAATAAAATAGAGAGCAGTGTATTACATAGCAGAAAAAATTATTTCTTTTTGTTCACAAGTGACTTTTGAAATAAATATCAAAAGATCGAAGGAATGCAACGAATTAAATAAACTAAAACCAGTATTCAGTGAATAATAGTACTGAGAAAATAATATTTATTTAGATGACAGTTGAGAAATGGAAAGTTTAAAGATAAGAAAGTTTTAATGTAAATTTAATTGAAGGTTACTACATTCTTTTTCTTATTCCTCTTACGAATTATTTATTCTCATTACGTAGCTGTAAATCCAGCCAGAAACCACCTTTAGCTGCCGCTGGGAAACTCGAAGTACTCAATTGCAATGGCAAAATCATTTTTTTACTGGGTTTTAAAATACATTTTGTCATTAAATAATAGATCATTATTTTCATTTCTAACAATGCAAATCTATTGCCAATGCACATTCGTGGACCAATACCAAATGGCATAAAAGTTGATGAATTTGCTGCTCCTTTAGGATCATCAATAAAACGTTCAGGAGAAAATTTGTCTGGGTCAGAATAATATTGTGGATCAGTTTGATATGCGTCCAATGGAATTATTATACTGTCACCAGGTTTTAAATGGAGTGGTTCCCTACCGGGTAACGTCGGTGGCAATTCAATACTCTTTGTACAAACTCTATCAATAAAACTACCAACTGCATGAAGCCTCATTGTTTCATTAACAACCGCATCGAGATATTGCATACCATTAATTGCTTCATACGTTGGATGACCATTATATTTTTTATGAACATCATCAACTTCATTTTGCAATGTTGCTTGTACTTCAGAATTTATTGATATTTCATAAGCAAGAAAACACATCATCGTTGAGACAGTATCAAATCCACCGAAAAAAAAGATAAAAGCTTGCGCGGTCATGTCTTGTATGGTGAGGTCAAGTCCGTGGCCTTTAGTATTTTTCCGCGATTCCATCATCAATTGAATCATATCTGGACGACTTATACCTTTTTCATCTCTTGTTGATATTGTATCTCGTACAAGATTATTAAAAAACTTCTCTACAGCCGCATCGACGAGTTTGACACGCAATAAATTTGATAATTTTGGAAAATTACGTATTATAAAAAATTTGAGTGACAATAAACCTTCGAAATTTGTCGCTTTACTTCCCAAAGTGTAAAATTCATTGTCAGGATTGCGCATTGAATCAACAGCAATACCAAATGCACATGTAGCAATAACGTCATTTGTATAGCGAGTGAAAGCATCTTTGCTATTAATCGTAAGTGTTTTTTGTTTTCGCACCTCTTCCACCATAAAATTGGTAAAATTTTCACTGCAATCCGTCATCAATTTGAACATTGCTTTCATTTTACTCGATGTAAATGCAGGACTCAGGAGATTCCGCATCTCTCGCCATTTATCACCACAAAGTGAAAAGAGATTTTTGCCAAATAGCGGATCAGTCACAGGATCAGTAAAGCCACGATGGTCCACAAAATGATCGAAATGTTTGACTGTAATATTTTTTGCCAATTCTGGATCACGTATCATAATCATTGGACAACTAAAATCGTAAAATCCAACGTATTTCGCATCAGTATTGATATAGTAAGTCTGGCGCATTTTTTCAATATGTGAAATTATTCGAAATATCGGTTGAAACATATTGCCAAACAGTGGCAATGGTGTTTCGTATGGTATCCCATGTTTCTTGAAATAATCCTCACTTTTCGGAAAGTACAAAATAACAAACAGTCCCGTAAGAATCACAGCCAAAATAATTGATATCCAATATTCCATATTTAATATTTTTCTTCTGTATATTTGTTGCTGTTTACAGAATAAATTTTATATATGCTCACTGAAACTGTACTGCAGTTGCAGCTATTTCTCCCAACTAATATACCACTGACATTCAATTTAAATGTAATGAAGTTCAATGGCAGAAATACATGGTGATGATACGTTAAAATAATAACTTCTCCGCTTTGATATCAAAGCATTATATATTGTATCACTGCCACTTGAAGATAAGCACATTAACATCATTAATCATAATAATAAATTAATACTCGCTTGCATTTTGCATCAACATTTTCCAATATCATGCAGTTGTTAGATAATTAGTTGCCTTTAATCATGAGAAAAATATAAAAGAGTTTATCTTTTAAAATATCTTATATTCGCTGCCGTGTTTCAAGTGGCTTACGTTTTATTTATTGCTGTTTGCTAAACACATATAATTTATAAATATCATTTTATACTGAGTGAGATGACTAAGCAATAAACAATCGTACATATAATCATTTACTTCAACACCAACATATCAATTTATGAACAGTGTTATAAACAGATAAGTCTTGCAGTTATTTTTTATATATTGTTTATGAAAAACTCTCCCATTTCTATAATAATGACACAACGGCGAATGTAAATATTTCAATAATTGCAATAATTTTAATTCATTAATAAAAATTTGAAAGCGATTTATTTATTTATTCATTTATTATTTTTGTTTTTCGAAGCAATCTTTAATATAGCAACATAGTCAGTCTTACAATAAGCCGAAAAATACAATAAACTATTATCAAGCTGTTGAGAAGTGAGCCAACATTTTTATTTAAATGCATTTATGTTTCAATTGAATATTCCGGTTCATCCTCCATTTTTTACTTTTCTCTTTTCCTAATAATCCTATATTTTTCATTCCACATTATCCAACTCCACTTTGACATATAGAATCTTATAATTTTACATCTAAACGGCTGATATTCAACGCCATTCAATATTTTTTCCGTTCTCTTCTTTGTTTTATTAGAAGATAAAGATGTTTTTTTTTTTTTTTGCAAATAAATCAATAGCTGAAACATAATGATTGATTAAGAGTTGTATAGTACATCATCAAATTGGACAATTATATTCATAAAAATATTCACTTAAATATCGCACTTATTTTTATTCATGTTTAATTATCTCCTTCTTTTTTTTTTTTGTTATCATTTTTATCATTTTATTATTTTTTTTTTCCTCTTCAATTTTTCCACAATTGTTCTCTGCACTCAGTCGCACGCGCGCAATTACGAACTTTCTGCTTAGCGCACTCACACATCACCCTTTTGCCAGTAATCATCCGATTTTTTTTTTCCGTTCGCAATTCGAACTCTATAATATGAATTAGGATTATAAAGACATATAAAAATAAAAATTACAAATTATTAAAATGAAGAGTTGAAATAATACAAATTAAAAATGAATAAAAAGTTATTCTCTTTCTTATTCTTTCTCTCTCTCTCTCTCTCACACTCTAACTCTTTCATCCTCTCAAAAACAAAAAAAAAATAAAAAAAAAAAATGAAATGAAATAAAATAAAATGAATTACCTATTTAACTTCGAAATTAATTTGCAAGAGAAATAAAAAGCTCAACATAAAATGATACATTTGGAGAGTAATGGTTGATACAAATATATAGATATATTAGAATACAATAGATAGGTATTCGATGAAACATTTAAAGCCTTACGTAAAATATACAGTGTTAATAAGATTTTTTTTTTTTTTTTTTTTTGTCGTTTTTTTTTATGGTGTAATAGAATTTGAGTGTTGGTATGTTTTTTGTGTCGTTTAGACCATGTGTAAACATGTAATTGCCACGAAATTTTTGTTACTCAGCCACATTACTAGCATAATAATTCCATATATTTTAATTTTGTTTCAATTGTTCGTAGTTTTAGCTAGTCATAATCAATTCCAAAAATACAAAAGAATCATCGAACATTTTCATTTAATTGTTAAATAGATTTATGTCAATATTGTTGGTATCAAATATTAAAAAAATTGTCTGAAAATTTTTCGATTCGAGATTGTTTATCATTTTTCTTTTTTTTTTTTATAGATATGCAAGTTATTTCGTTTTTTTTTTGTTTTGATATTTACTCCAATTTTGATAAGAAAAAAATCTGCAGAAATGCAAGTAGCGACTGTTTATAGTTTTTTTTTTGCATTTTTTTTGCACTAAATATTTTTAGCATTACGAATAGTTTATAGTGGAGTAGCAAGTAGCGGTATTATTACAAATACAATTATTTTTGTTTTATTATTATCTCATCAGTAAATAGATTGAAATTGTCTTCATTTACGAGTTTTTTCCTTTCTTTTTTTTTTCTACTTTTTATCAAATATTCATTTTTATGAAAAATTAACTGATATATGTTTTCATTTTTTTTTTTCATTCAGGTATTAAAAATAAAACTCAATATTATCCATATTACTGCAAACTACTGTGGACCACGTGTAAAATTTGATATTTTCTTTTGTTCTTAATTACTTTATTATTTTGTTTTTAATTACCACCACTTTATTCTTTCTCACATTAATTAAACGCGTATTTGGCATTTAATAAAATGAAAAAATAAAAATGAAAGAAAACATTCCAGAGAAAGAATTCCGACGCGGTATAAGTTAGAAATAATTGAAAACAAAAACAGATGTGTATGTGAAGATCTTAAAAAGTTATTCCTTCTCCTTCAATTTTATTATTTTATTTTCTTCACGTCTAGAGAAAATAACAAAAAGAAAAAAAAGTGGGGAAAGCCGAGGCATTTTTCCCCCATTCCATAATATAAAAGCAGCTGCTGCATGTTCTATTAATTCGACACAATTTTATGTATTTTGCGTTTACAGTTTTATTATTTAAAATGCCATTTAATTTAAATTGTATGGCTGTAATATATTTTTATCATTTATTCATTTTTATTCCACAATCGCATTATCGCATCGCATACGTGCATAAATGTATGGTTTAATTACTGCCTTTTGTTTTGTGTATGAATATTTTTTGTGTGATAATGTGAATTAATCTCTTCCATCATTTCACCACCTCATTGAATGTATTGGGGATTTTTTTTCTGTTTGCTATTATTTTACCCCATTATATTCCATTTAAACTATTGATTCAACTTGATTCCTTCTCCTTGGAGTCTAAAATCAAAACAAAACAATATAAAAATGTCGTCGAAGAAACACTGTGTGTTTCATGTAAAGAAAAATTCTTACCACTATCAGATTTATCATCAGACGTTCCATTTGTTAATTCCGGCTCTTTTTTCTTTTCATTTTCTTCCGTTTCAGCACCCGACACTTTTTTCTCATCTTGATTGTTAACAGCTTTTTTCTCCTTTGATTTGCCTTTGGCTGGTGTTGCAGGTTTGGGTTTTGGTTCAAGACTCGGATCGAGAATAAGCTTACCAATATTTTTGCGATCTTGCATTCTTTGCATTGCCTCAGGGACATCATCAAGTGCCCACGTTGAATCAATTTTTGGCTTAATACAACCATCAATCCACGATTTAAATACTTGATCAACGGCACGCTTCACAAAACTGTGTCCACCCTGTTGGTGCATCAAGTGACGAAGATTGAAACCCGAAATTGTTTTATTTTCATCGAACAATTTGATGGGTGAAATTCTATTCACTTGCCACCACTGAAAAATTATAAGCATATTGTATTATGACCTGAATTAATTAAAAATTGAAATGAAATCAATTGATTTTAATTTAAGCTTACCGATCGTGCAACGGAAAAGAAGCTTTTTGTCTCGCCAGTGACAAGATTGCTCGATCCATACAGGATATATTTTCCCATTGGTTTCAATAAAGAATATCCCTTGTTGCATTCATCACCATACAAACAATCCAGCACAATATCTACACCTTCAGGTGAAACTCTATATAAAAAAAAAAAAAAAACACGAATAAACAAATAATGATACTAATTTGAGAGTACATTCATCAGTGTACTATTGTTTCACTTACTTCCGTACTTCGGCGCAGTAATCGCCACCACGCTCCAACAAATGGTCAATTGTATTCTGAGCCTTGAGCTCTTCATGTTTGGATTTTCCACAAACTCCAAATATCGTTACGTCTTTGACAGTCTTTGCCAGTTGAATAATTGCTTGGCCCTGTACAAAACAAAGGTAAAGAAAAAAAAAGAACTCGATATAAAAATTAATATTTCAATTGATTTAAATGATGAAATTCCCAGAAATAAATATTAATGTTAAAATGAAATATTTGAGTGATTCGACTGCCGACAATATATAAAATTCAGTTTATGTATATCTATAAAGCGGCTTTTGTTCTCGAGAGACAAGGCGTTGGCCTGTGTCTTCACCACTTTAACGCCTGGCAGCACAAAAAAAAAATAATAATAAAAAGTGGAAACAAAAAATGGCTGCAAAGGAAAACTAAAAGAGAAAAAGCGATTGCAGGAAAGAGAAATAAAATGCACTGACATATCACAGGCGATTTGTAGCAACAGTAGCGCCATTCATTATTTTCCAAGAATTAAACTAAATTCATTTCTTATTGCTATCGTTTTCTCATTTTATTTTATGATACTTAAAGAGTCCAAAAAGTAAAGTGGAGCTTAAAATCGGTACGAAAATAAAAATCATGATTCATCTGGTAGACAAATACTGCGCAGAAGCAACACTATAAACTATCCTATAAACAACGACGACAATTTTTAATCCAATAGAATTAATTGAAAAATATCATCAACTCTCTTTCTTACTATGCACTCAGACCAGTCAAACGCAATTTTCCAAATCTATTCTTCACCAAATCATCGCTACATACAATTATTATTTGAACGACTGGTTTCTAGACTGTTAAGTATATATATCATGAATCATAAAAAAAAAATAAATAAAACGGCCTGCTCATATTAAAATATACAATTAAGTTCTTCCTTCTTTTTTCCGGGTTAGAACACACGTGTGTTGGTTCGTCATGAATATCTTCCAACGGGCATCGCCGCTGGTGCTAAGCCATTGGTCGATGAGAGGGAAAGAGGGAAAGGTGGATTACAAAAGGGGGTGGTTTTGGTTGCCAAGCAACCAAACCACCCTCATACAACCAACTATTTCTCTGCAACATCCACGCCATAGATTCTGTCTTCTCTCTAAACTTGTGCGCAACGCAACGCGACACGATGGTGAGTGCCAGCCGTTCATTCCTCTTTCAATCTTTTTTTCTCTATCTATCTATCTACCTATCTCTCTTTCTCTCTCCCTGTCTGTCTGTTTCCCTCACTTTATCACTCTCACAATACCCCATTGGTTCGTGTATCATCGGGTGGAAGTTGAGTAACCTGTTGAACAGTATTGATCCCGCCGGCGAATCTTGGACGATCTCACGTTGAATTTCACCAGAAGAATATTGCATCACATTTACCATTCCCATCGTGTAAAATTTTTTTTATTACATAAAAAAAATTCCACGAATTATTATAATTCCTTTATTTTTCATCGTGTCACGAGATATCTCAGTGAGAATTCTCAACGTCTGCCCAACCAACCGACACAATGGCAATAACTCCACTGTATAATTAATTATCTGCTATTTGGCAATATGTAAATGGTGTTTGGATGCACAGCGTTCATAAAACGATAAAATGCGAGGGTATAAAATAATTATTTGATTGATCTAAATAGAGTTGGTATGAATAAAATGTCCAAGATAATCACAAACATGAGAGACATAAAAAAAAACACTTGAGGATTAAAATATCTCAAGGTTTTAGCATTAGCAGTCCTAAAAGCAAACAACAAAAGTAGATAACAGAAATATATGTATTTAGGATATCTCGAAAAATGTTTATAAAATTTCAAACAGCCCCATAATTCATTTTATCTATCCCCATGTCACTCAGGAATAAAAAAAAAACTAATGATAATAAAACGGCAAGATAAATTATGAAATTACTGACCAAACCGCCGCCAGCACTATGGACGAGTAGACTTTTTCCCGGAGTAAGACACGCCAAATCAAAAAGAAGAATATGGGCAACGGTGTAGTTCATGGTTAACGCAGCGGCGTCAAGATAGCTCATGTTGTCAGGCAGCTTGAAGACCGCAGTTGCTGGAACTGCGACGAGCTCCGCCCATGCTTTATGATCGGGCAAGGCCACGACTCGATCACCCACCTGTGAAAAAAGCAAAAAACAAAATCAAAAAGTAAAAATGAATAAATAAGAAGAAAGGAACAAATTATACATATTAATAAATCATTATAATGAAATGAAATGGGACGACAAGGGTTAAGAAATAAATGAAAGTAGTCTATTATAGAAAATTAAATTACTGCTGATGGAACATTGATAGAGTTCCATATGAATTTGTGAAATGATACGAAAATTTATGAATGATCGGTAGAGTATTTTTCGACAGTGGATGAATAATTGGGTCCGTGCGTGTTGTGTGTTTGTATATACGGTAACGGAAGACCTCGTAAATTCTCGTATTGGCCGCAAAGACAGCATTGGAATATGGGAGACCTTGGAAACTCACTCGTAAAACCACACCCTGAATCTATACACGCTCACCCAATGCATAGCTGTCCTCTATACACATGACGAAGAATCTTGCCCTCTTCAACAAGTCTATTTTTTTTTCTCGCCACTAAAATAAACTTCGTAATATTCACAGTTGCAGTGTGATTGTATTTGTTCCCATGGAATTTTGCATAAAATATCAGTTATATATATAGATATTTTATTTATCGTTGGAAAGTTCGTGCTTAATGTTCCATTTCACAAGTATTTATTCTTGGAAATGATATAAATGTATTGATTTCTTTTCAATTTCACTGCAAATACATTTCCTTCTACTATTGTAATTGAGTAATTCTATTTTTCCCCCCTCCCCCCCTTTTTTTTTTAAAGTATATAACTTTCATTCGTACATTTGTTTTATTTAATTATATAACTACATTAACTTCTCCTCAATAAAAAATAAAAAAAAAACAACAAATAATTGAATGGGTGAATTAATATTTCTACAATTTATATTACAAATAAAATATACATGAAATAATATTTTATTTTTCTACCTCAATTATTTCTATATAAAAACTCACTTTGAAATTCTCAACGCCCTCCCCGATTGCTTCAACTTCACCAGCGCACTCGGAACCCAAAATGAATGGTGTCTTTGGCGGTGAGTCGATTGCTCCTCTTCGCGCCATCAAATCTTGGAAGTTTAGTCCACTAAAAAAAAAACAGAAAAATTAAAAAAACCATTTTTATTATATTCAAATATAATAAACAATTGTATAAGAAATAATGATTATAAAAATGTATTATTACACGAGAGTTGAATTATATATCGCCATTAAAATAATGAAAGAATAATATTTGTCGATGTTCTCTATCATTATCATTGTTTCTAAAGTCACCCCTGTATCGTGGGATAATTAAAGGCAGAGTACGAACATGTTCGAATGGGGATGATTAAAAATAGAATGGGGATTCGACACGTGTAGGGGAAAATAAAAAAAGCAGTAGACATTTTATTATACATGTGTAAGCTAAAAATGTTCACACAATATGAATATATGTTGCAAAGGGACGAGGTTATATATATTAATATGAAGGTAAGAACGTATCGAGAGGACGTTAGAGGAGGCCGACAAAAATTTCAAGGACTACTTCACAATCTGACAAATATAAACCTATACTAAAATGGAGGGCTACACATTATTACATTGATCATACTGGGGTCTCACGTAACCATTATATTTATTACATTCACTATATTTGTTCTCTGTTTCGTATCACCCCTCACATCCGATCAATTTTATTCTTCACACACTCAACGATTGCAAATAAAAATAAAATTCATCATTTAAATGTTTTATATAATTTTCTCAATTTAACTTTGTAACACATTTAAATAATATATACATGTGTGATATTCATACGCTATGTTAATTAATGAATGAAATATTGTCGTGACATTAAATAATTGAAAGAAGTAAAATAGAATAAATGGAGATCAATTGGCAGTGCGGAAATTGTATTGAAAGTAATACAAAGACGGAAATATATATATATATATGTAAGTCAATATATGGTAGATCAAATATCAATTGATATTCATTGATAGAAATATAATTTAACGAGCCAACATAATTAATTCAAATTGTATTCGAAATAAAAAAAATTAAAAATAATAATAACGTCAATTTATATTTGTAGTATTTGACAAAGAAAAAATACAAAATCATGAAGAGAATAATTCAGCGAATGAGATAGTTGTTGATATCATGTTATGTCTCTAGTAAATGCTTTCATTAAAATAGCATCTGTATTAGTCAGAAAAGAGTAACATACCCAGTGTAATATGAGTTGAAAGTCAACACTATGAAATTTCACACAGATGATATTAAATTCAATTAAAAGTTCAAGACGAAGATCAAATTCTTCATTTCCATTAATTTGTAATATTTAATAATATTTCGCCAGTAGTACTAATAACAATAAACATAAAATGTAAATAAAATTGTAATATATAAAATAAATTATTGATAATTATTGTCACAAAAATTCAATTTAATATATATTGAATTAATTTATATAGCGATGCCATGAGAAACTTCTCAAGATAAATTTTATAAATATATCGCAGGATGATTGATATTCATGATACGGTTGAACTCAAAGTTGATGTGGGTAAGAATTATAATCGACTTTTTCCGTCGATACAATTTCACAACCATTGACTTCATTTTAGACCCGCATCGCATAAAAAAAACATCACATATATATATATATAGTTAGGCGTGTGTTAATATAAATTTATATATAACTAGTATTGATATAATAAAACCATGAATGTTAAAAAATCACAAATATAACATTTCTCATGCCTATAAGTGCCGCCGTCTTCTAAATTCCAAGTAGATGACGCACTACCTATAGACATAACACTTAATATCTATCATAAGATTTGCATTAAATCTATTTATATCAAATTAATTGTAATATACATAATTTTTGCGTATAACATCTAACATAAAGATATTCATGTGTTGGAGAAAAAGTCGGGAAAATAATTTAAAAAATTTTTTCTATTTCACAGTATTTTACGAATTAATATTTTTATGCGCTTAAATTATAAAATGGAATAATGATAGTGCAGTTATAAAAATGACAAATGCAATTGCCAGTACTTATATAAAGATTTATTTATCCAACTGTCTATCTAATCGTTGCTTATATTTATTTAAAAATTAAATTAGAATATAGTAAAATGTAGTTGGGTTAAGCCATTTTCTCACACACTGAAAATACACGCATCAAAAAGGTCGCAGCGGCCCATTGGTCTTCAGCTTTAATTCCTTTAAATTGCGTCAAATTGAGAGAAATAATTTCCTGCATTCTTATCCGGCAATTGAAAAGAGAGAAAAAAAATTGAATGTAGTTGTGGTGAATACTCGAGGAATTCTGCTAACACGACATTGTCAGTTGCTAATATTTACTCGTTAATTACAAATAAATGTCATATTTCTAGCAGCAATTTCATATTAACGTAGATTTGACTGTCGATATAAAATGCTCAATTAAAGTTACGAAAACGCAACAACAATAGAAATTATTCCATGTCGTCTTATAGTTACTATTTAATGTTGGAGAAAAAAATGTATATATATATATATAAATATACAGCGATATGACTAATAATAGTAATAATACTTCCCACTCATACTCATGTACTTGTTTTTAGCCTCCGCTCAACACCGGAATAGATATACCAATCGATTAAAGTAATACGTACACGAAACATCTAGACAAACGGGCGCCCGACTCTGTGGCGGCACGTAATATCCATTGTTGTATGTAGTGAAGTAGTTATACTATAGCCTTGCGCACGTCGATTCACATTGAACATTTTTTTTTATCATTTGTTTCATAGAGTCGTTATATTGAAATACGTTGCATGCATCTAAGGGTGGTGGTGACTAATGCCAAATGAACATCACGACAAAATTAATTCACAATTATTTTTTAAAACACACTTCAATTGTACAGCATTATAATATTAAATAGAACAATAAAATAAATAAATGAACATTGCCAGTGAATGCCATGCTGGCACATGAAATCGTGAAGGATAATGAATATATAAATAATTCATATACAATTGAAAATGAATTGATCGTATTACATTAGGATTTCATACTCAACGACGCGTAAACACACACACACACACTCGTTTTAAATTGCATCCAAAACTTCCATGTCTAATAATCATTTATTTTTCACATTCCTGTTATGATATTTATTCCA
>CAJUYH010000088.1:0-23839 GCA_910591685.1 Galerucella tenella | reverse complement strand
TCTCTTTTTATTAATTGATATAATGTGCATTCTATATGATAAATAACTGTCACTTTGTCACGCTCTCACAACTTTAATAACTTGAAAAGAAAAAGAGCTACTGGCACCATATTTTTCTTCACAGTGTATTCTATTTAATTGTGTGATTAGAAAAAAATATTCTGTCGAGTTGATAAATTAGTACATAAGAATTATTTTCATTTCAAGTTAGCATTTGTCATTTCAATCGACACGAAAATATAATGAAATTATTTCTGACTAAATATAATAATCAACGAAATATTTTACAGAACAGTATAATATTTAGAAAAAAATATATGTTTATAGTATAAAAAGAATTATTGAGATTGAAAATATAGCATTTAATCATTAGATTATTTTCACATGAAAGTTGTTTTAAAATATGAAAAATGGAAAAATTTACACATGTATAATTAATTTGTGACTAATCATTGGTAATATTTGGTTTGATGGATAACGTGGTAGACTTTTACGGCGTGATAACCCGTGATTACGTTGGAATATAGCATTTCTACATTGATGCAATAATAACATGGATAAAATGACAACTCGCGTAACATTGTTGTTTTATGATAATAATTTATCATGTGTGAGAGGATTTAATAAGTATACACAATAAATATTGCTTCTTTTCTTCATAATTGTCAACACAGAGTGACCAAATTGAATATATTACTTTCGTCAATAATAATAAAACGCAAACGATAATAATCATTCACCTTTATAAGCAATATAAAATCGGACTGTGTATTAATTATTCTGTTAGCAACGCAAATAATAAATTTCATCCATATTTTTTGCTATGATTTATTCATTTGTTCTTAATTCCCGTGTATTCAATACAGATTTTTCAGATGCATATATTTCATAGGAGTGAGTGAAGTATGCGACTTTTAGGCCCAAACGAGTTGGTATATTTGAAAATATATAACAACTCCGAAACAGATGTTGATCGTATGGCTTTCACAGCTGGCCCTATTTCTGCCTTTGGTGTAACACTCGCGTACACCCTTCGTCACTTACACATTACGAGCAACACACATTTGTGCCATATCCGGACCAAAAAAAAAAAATACATACATATATAATACAACTCTTTTAACCAACAAGTAAATTAAAAAAAAATAAATATTAATATTATTTATGTGAATATTTGGTTAATTAAAAATGGATTTTTATCCTCCGATCTAAATAGCTATTTCAATTATACGAGATAAATTGAAAACATACTGTTCATGATAGAAACAATTCAATCATAACGATGAACACATTTAAGAATAATGCAATAAACTGACCAATAAACAGAGAGAAATAAGATGCGAGTTTAATAACGGCAAGATATTGACCACAGGAGAAATAAAAAAGAAATAAGTTTGAAGAGTGCACGAATGTAAGAAGCAATCCTCAAACATAAATGTATATACAATACATTATAAAAAGATTATGATATAATAAACTGTAATATGGATTACAACGTGTGTCTGATGTGAATTCCATAGCATGTCAGCTAAAATACATTGGTTGTTTCAACTGGAGCAAAGATAAACATCGAACTGTCGAAAAAATGCGGAAGGAATCAAGAGGAAGCTTTGGAATTTCAACTTGAGCTAAATATATAAATTCTTATTCCATAGGGTGTGTCCATATATGTTTATTTTTTTTTTAATAATCCATTTTTCACGATGAAAAATGAATCTAAAAGAATTTTTTAAATATATAAATAGAAAATAATTATCATCGATATAATTATATTGTGACAAGTGTACGAGGACATAAATATGTGTATATGTATTTTATCGACTGTATAAATCTTATCAAAAGATTAACAACGTAACAACACTAAGTACCAATTATGAATTAATAAATGTATCATTGACATTAAATTTGAAAATGTGTCAAAATTAACTGATATAATATCATGTAACAATTTAAATTAGTTGATAAATGTATTTTTTAATAAGGAAAAAGGAAAGAGACGATAGCGAAATCCTGTTTGCCCATTTTTCCTATAGAGTTAAACTGCAGTTACTTTAATTTACGTTAGATAAAAGCCTTGAACATGAAAGTGGTTAGAAGTGCAATGATGGCCACATACACATGCACTTAAACATATATATAAATCCTCTTATTTTAAGTTCAATGTACGCAAGGGGAAATGTAGCACACATATACACACATACTCTCTCTCGCTCTCTCTCTCTTTTCATTGCTGATGTATCATTGTCGGTGAAGAAGGGGTAACACACGAACGCACTCACGCATTGAGAGGAAGAGGATGAAAGAGGGAGGCACAAATAGAGTGAGCGAATGGAAGAGGCAAAGAGAGAATGTGAGAGCGAGGACATTTGGCCGGGGTGTGGTCCGATCAATACACTCACACCTTCTCACGATCTATCGGATAGTCTCTTGCATCGTCTTTTTTTTTTTTTTTTCACAAAACAATTGTAAAATTCGCCATGGTCAATCAATAAATTATTATTCCATCAAATAATTATCGTTAAATTTTGAATTTATGAATATTATCGTAGTATTTCATAGACCACGGCTAATTCACATTTTATTTTAAAATATCCGATGATAATCCAATTGATCGTGACATCTTGTTGAAAGCAAAACCAAGAAATATGTACAATTGATAATGATATTTAAATGTGAAGTACTTAAAATGATATAATACGTATAAAAAAATTTATATATGAATATAAAGCTGTCCACGATGTGTCACACGCACACACACACACACATGCATACATATAAAAAGAAATGATTCACTTTATTATTTTCTTTTGATATCGTGAGTTGAAATGAATAATACACATCTGACTAACCTCAGCGGAAATACGTCGTTGGTCCGATAATTGTTTTTTATAATTACTTTTTTTTTCTTCCTCTTTCTTTTTTCATAGGATAAAGAATATATTGCGCAATTAAGATAAAGAGTGTGGTTAAAGCGTTACAATTTTATATTCGTTTGTTCATTCACAACTGAATATGCTCTTTTCATCATCATCATCATTATCATCATCATCATCATCATCATCACCAGATTCTACCAATGCTTGCATAAGAATTCAAATTAATCATCTGCATTTACACACGTACTCAAATAGTAACTAATAACATTCTCAATTTATCATGTCAACGAATACTTTAAAAGATATATCACCATACACATTGCTGTTTCTTCTTCTTCTTCTTCTTCTTCTTCAAGCTCCATCTCTCATTACAAACTATATATTACAATTCATTTAACTCTTTTCTACTTCCACCCAACAACACAATAAATTTATTTATTATCGATGGCTTTTTCCCCTTTTAATTATACACATTATAAATACAAATGAAAAAAATTTCATCAACTATAAAATAAAAAATTAAATTGGAGACTGAACGAGACGCTACCCATCAATTCTCTCCAACTCCCTTGCACACATGTACTGTGTCTATATATATATATATATACACAGACATGACGACTTCATCCAGTCCTGAGAACATTCACAGTCAAATTGTTCCTGTCAGCATGAACGTATTATATTTTTCTATGGCGAGGGCTATTTGCTCATCAATGCCAATGGCTTTTATGAATCGTGAGTCACGCGTGAAAAGGTCCAACACGCCCTCTCTTCTTGACACTCTCTCACACGTACACGAAACATTACATGCACTTATACATTTCTCTCCTTTTTTTATTTTATCTTTTCTCTTTCTCGTTTGCCAATTCATGTACATAAATATAGTTGGGCACCGGATGACAATGGGAAATGAAGGTCGGGATGCGAAATTCACCGCCTCGTTATTTTACAATTTTACTATATATATACATATATATATATATATAAACAAGTGCACCCTCTTAAAAATATATAATATAAATTGTTAGCACGCGCACTCAAGATGTTGTAGGTATACAAGTGTATAGATATACATCAAAAGCACTATTTTAATTGTGTGAAAAAGTTATTTTATGGCTGTACTATTTTAAAACAAATAAAAAAAAAGAAATATATATATATATTTATACATAATGTGGATCATGGACTATGTCCAATAGTGATGAAAAATGAGAGAGCCCTAACTGTATTTTCAGTTCTTTCATTTTATTTATTTTTAATCGTTTTTTTTTCTCTTCTATTGTTTAGACGTGCAACGACAGTGACGAACATTCTGGAAACAATTACAACACACCAAACGATAAGATTTAACTGAGGGCGTATTGTAATTATTGTATATACACAAGTCCAGCTATGTAAATTGTATTTGCATTGTCTCTGCTGCAATGTTGATAATATAACATGTATTTTTCTCCTCTATATCCTCAATCTAAGCAAAAACTAGAATACCTCCAGTTCTATTCAACACTCATAGCAAACACAGTAATAATAATAATAATAATATTTGTAATAGAGTAAAATAAACAATTTATAAAATTAATTATTTACATTTTGCGTATTGGTTTATCATAGTGTGCAAATAAATCGAGTATTCTCGAAATGAATTTCAGCACAAAAGCCAAGCTGAATTGCTAATAAAAATGTATAATCAACGGCTGTTTATTATTTTTTTTTCATTTATATAAAAGTAAACAATAGTGTGGATGTGTATCTAAAATGGAGTAATAGAAATACACGAGAGAAAAAAAAATAAGAAAAGAGAAATATATATATAAAAATAATAAAGAGAGAATTATATAAAATTGAAATGGAAATATGGACTTACCATGCTTTGACCCTGATGAGAACCTCACCCTCAGCAAGAGTCGGCTCGGGTTTCCTCAGAGCCTTGACACTTTTGAGGCCACCAAAACCGTTGAGTACAATCGCACGCATGTCCTTCGGCTCCGGTGCCTGCATCTCATCGCCATTCTCATTCGGTTTCTCCATTTCACCGTTTTCCTTCAACTCCTTTTTATCCTCAACATCCTTGTTGTCCTTGATGTTCTCCTGTTCATTTTTCGTTGGAGTATTTGGCTCTTGGGGCTTTTTTTCACCCTCTACCGATGGGCTAGTTTCAGTTTTCTCTTCAGCCATTTTTGTTTTTCTTTCTCTCTTTGTTTCCGCTACACACAAAGTAAACTTTTCCAACAAAAATACGTTTTTTTTCTCTCTCTCTCTCTATCTCTTTGCTAATAAACCCACACACAATTGTTGTTGTTTATTTGTTTTATTATTTTTGTACTTTTTTCCTTTTTTTTTTTTTTTTTCCCCCCCAAAAAAAAAACTTTATTCCTCTTTTTTAAAAGTCAAAGCGTGGTCACGTTTCTTTTTTTTTTTTTCTTCTTTGTCTCCTACTTTTCACCGGCTTCTCTCAGTCTTCACCACTCCCTTTCTCCAGGGTATTATTCGCGTATTAAAATCGTCCCTTTGCTCGTTCTCCTCAAAGTGACGCGCACGCTCTTCTTTTTTTTCTTTTTTCCCTCGCGTTGATTTTACAATTTAATTATTATGAAAAAATAATATCCGATGCAGTTGAACGTATTAAAATTGTCAAATATTTTTTTGGATTTTATTCAAAAATACCGATGAATAAATTTCAATTGATTATAATACGTCAATGGAAAAATGAAAAATATTCTATGTATCAAAAGCTAAACCGAACGAAACGTTACTAATAAATGTCTACAGCAGACGCCCAGACGACCAGACGGAAATCTACGACGTTCTGAAGGTTTCAAAGAGTTTCGGTCTGTGTGCAGTTGTCGCTTTTCGCCGTTTCTCTCTTATTCTCTCCCTGTCTCTCACTTAACTCTCTTTTCTCGCCCTTCTCGTTTGCGTCTGTGCTCACTGTGTGGCTACTACCTCCTGTCTCAACACTGTCAACAGCGCCGCTGTGTGTCTGCTTCTTGCGCTCGTCGTTAAAATTTGCTACCGGCAACTCCGTATTCCGTTTGGCTTTTTCGCGTGGTGTGACGCGCGCAGTGTTGCCGGTTGCCTGGCAACCACCATATATTTCCCTACTATACCTATACCATTTAGGAATTTAATGTGGTGGCGGCGGCATCACCCGAATCGCTTCCGTTTACACTCGGCCATTTTCGTAATATTCACCACGTAACTTTCATCGCTGCACACAAAAGTATAAATGCGCGTAATGGAGGCGCACTTTACTTAGATTGTAGGCGGGCAAATATTTATTGTACAGTGCTGCCATAACGGATTGGCGAATGAATTAATAAATAGTGGTGTATGCACTGTCCATACACTTTATATATAGTCGCGTATTGTACATCTATTCAATATGAGAGATAATTTTTTAAATTGCCAGTGAAATTGTATTGAAAAAAAAAAATTAATTCAAATGTATATTGAACATTATTGTCGATTGATGGTATATTGGAATTCGCAATGAATGACAAAATTGGAAAAAAATTGGAAAAAAAAATACAATTCACTGAATAATGAGCAATATTGAATATAGTGAGATAAGTATTCCTAGAATATTAATTAATAATCGACGTAAATTATTCATAAATGCATGCGCAATCATGACGAAATGTAACTTTAAATTTGTTCAAACAGGAAAACTCTTTACCAGGTGTTGTTCCCATTTAATCCAATTAATGCAGCTAAAATACTAATTTGTGAGAAGGATCATTCGCTTTTGTGCAGTATCCGACAGAGAGATTAAGTATATTTGTCCAATTAACAGAATAAATTTCTTCATAAATATACTACATATATTAACGTTTATTCAAACAGGAGAATTCCATTTTCCAAATCCACCACATCCTCAATGTATTCCATTGATACATTTGCAAATAATAAATGATATAAATATAACATGATATTATAATTATACCATGGAGCAATGTTAAATTGTGATTGGTTTAAATGAAAGTAGTCCCATAAAATGCGAATGACGACGCCTGATATTATTACACCAAGCTGTATTACCGATAAACCACTTCTACCCGGTCCTTTTCCATCTGACAATAAAAGATGCCGCCATTTTCTCGTCTTCATTTAAATTGAATCAAACGTAGGTATACACACGGAGAGAATTTTATACTAAATAGTACAGACTTGTAATGATATCTCAAGCCTACTAGAATCTAGAATTAATTTTACTTCTCGTTTCATCAGAATATTTAGTATAAAATTCTCTCTCTGTACAAATATATTCGACTATTAATTTCTATACAAATATAAGATATTGCTAAATTATATTTATCATCATAATTTTCCATGGAATAAAAGCTAAATATCTGGATTTGATATTGATGACGGTGAATATTTCTAAATATAATGGGAGCAAAATGAAATATATAATGAATGAGAGCGAGTGAATGATCATACGAATAAAAATAAATATAGAAGAGAATGAGAATGGCAGCAGTAACAATGAGGATGTGCTGATTGGGAGGAATGACTGGTCCCATTGTCATATCCAGCGACTCCAGACTCTAGATTCAATCTATATAAACATACATATGTGTACGGTATTTGGTCAAAAATAATTACAACACTTATTGGCGAATCTATATTTAGTTTAGTTCATTTATGTCCATATCGTTCTTTTACTTTACAAATAGCATTTATTCTAATTAAGTGTAACAAATTACATATTTAAATTAGTTCTTTATAATAGAGTGGTAATTATTTTTGTAGAAATGGCTTGATGCAACCTTTAAAATGTCCCTTTTATTATTCACATTACCATTTTCTTTGTATCATTTACATATAATGTACATTATCAGGACCTTTTATTCATTTTTATTTATCCTTTTTGTCGTATAGCCACTTCTCTATCTCCTCTTTTAATATGTGCGCTGTGTCTACAATTTTACATATTCTGCAATATTTTATTTCATTATCCGGGGATTATTATTGGCTCTTCCTATGTCTCCACATCTCAATTTCGCCCACATTTCATTTGTTCATCCTTTTTACTTCACATCGTTTCAGTACTTTTTCCATATACCTTCTCTATTCAGATTTATATCGTCATAAATCATCCAACATTTAAATGTCTTCTACATCAATTTATATCATTAAATATTTCTACACGATTTAAACAGTCGATGGAAAAAAAAAAATCAAAACTTAAATCAAATCATCGCATACTTTTACTTACATAAAATGCAATATGTTTAATATCTATTCCATACACACACAAATAATAAATTGAAATGAAAAAAAAAAAAGTTTCCTATCTATATATGGTATATTTTTATTTAGTATTCATCATGAATCATTTTATTCCTTATCAATATATATTAATTGTTTTTTTCAGGAAGGGACAAGTATGAACGTCATCCCCATTGTTTCATTATCTATCTTCACTATAAATAATATATATATATTGTTTCTTTATTTCTTGGAAAGATATAAATATATATAATACCGCGCATGTGCTGCTCTTTCAATACAACACTCTTGGTTGCGGTTCCATGTTGATCAGCTGATTTCCCCACTATTTCTCCAATCATCTTTATGTTGTAAGTCGTGTATGATTATATACATTGTCATTCTCCCAATGTATTTTACATTTTGCCTCTTCCAATATTTCAATACTATTCCAACAGTGTCACAAAGAAACGCAATCAAAATTAATTCTAAATAAATATTTTAACTGCAATTTCATCATCCATATATATAAATAAAATTGAATTTTGTGTTGATGTAAAACTGCAATAATATTTATGTAAAGTGGATAAACTGCATATTTGTGAAATTTATCGTCAACGAACTCATTGTCCAGTATCTTATAATATTAATAATAATAATAGATACGTCATAATATTCAAATGGTAAAGATTATAATTCAATCTAATGGCACATAATGAAATAGTGCAAGCCAGCTCGCAGAGGTTAGTAATTGCAAAACAACTTTTGAATTTATTCAAAAACAAAATTAATAGTAATAATGATAAAAAATTTATTGTGAATGAAATTGTTAATTAAGTTCATTGTCATTTAGGTGCTATACCGGCTTGTATATTTTATATTATAAATATTTTATTGATGACGTTTTTTACGTAGCGTGCGTTTAACTATTAATAAATGAGTCATTGATAGTCACATGTTTCCACTGTTTTAATTATTGCACAATATGACAAGTGTAAATGAATTAAAAACACAACTTATTCTTTTATAATGATATATAATTTAACTATTGTTTAATCCGTAATGCTATTCTGTTTACCATATATTTTTCTTTGTTGCAATACTTTCCAATGTCTCAATCATCAGAGATTAAATAAAGATCATTGTTTTTTTATCAGCATGATTTTCATGAATTTGATTAGTAAATGTTGTCAATTAAGTACTGAATGTTAAAGAGAATAAATAACTTTATATTTAGCATATGTGTTGTGCAAACATGATTGAGATCACTCCGATAAATTTTATTTATTTATTTTTTCGGTTCATTCATTTGCAAATGTTAATTTAACTTTTGTACAAGTGTGAAAGTTGATTGCCAGAGTATTTCAATAATCTAAACGTGTTACAAGGTCACTTGGGGATGCTACCACTATTTATGTAATATTGCATTTAGTTTATATTCTCGAATTTTACAAGCGCACATCTATAAAATCTCGTGCAATTTTCAATAAGTTAGCCATTATTCATTTATTATTGATATTTAAAAATTTCTTTGTTTTTGTTTTCATACTCAGTGTACGGTTATTTTTATTTTTTACAGCTGGATCTGGAGTTGGTTCACTTGGTCTGGATCATCTGAGACGATGCTAAGAGCAGCTGAAAAAAAAATTCTATCATGTAAGCGAACATAAATAATGCAAAGAAGTTCATTATAAAAATAGTGTTGTGTGAGTCAATTGATGTATGTGAAAAATATTGATATCAATAGTATATAACGAGGTCTCGTTATCGTGACACATTGAATACCCGTGTCAGTTCATTTATAAGTAAGAAAATTAAATTTTCCGATTATCCAATACAATAAATAATTACAATTGCAGGTTTAAAAAGTGCATATCGAGGATGGTATGTTGATATTGGTCCGTGTGTTGGTAATGCGGATAAAATATGGACAATTGCATTGAATGAAGAATCACCAAAGACACCAATTGTACTCCTTCATGGATTGGGCGCTGGTGTTGCATTGTGGTGTCTCAATCTAGAGGCATTGTCGCGTGAAAGACCAGTCTATGCCATTGACCTCCTCGGTAAATATATAAATAAAAAAAAAAAGAAAAAAAAACCCACTCGTCAATTCAATCAAATATTCATTTGATTATTAATCTCAATTTCATTCCATTCACACTAAAAATACCGCACAATGTCATTTTGCTTCAGTCCATCCATTCAAGTATTGCTTCAATTAAAATAAAATTAAATTTCATTGTTTACTACTATCATTCATCTTTAAATATATTTGTCAACAGACGAAAGAGTACAGTTTATTTCTTTGTTTTGTACACACTTAATGCAACGGAATTTATTGATTAATAATTCGATATCAACAATCAAATGTATGTACGCAACACTGATAAACGACAAATGAAATGTGAACTTTGTTTCTTCAATTGTATATCGATGCGTCATCCTCATATTTGTATGCATTCAAATACCAGAAATGAATTTATTTGTTATTGTTAGTGATTAAATATATTATTGTGCATTCTATATTTATATATATATTTTTTTTTGTTTGCTGTAGGATTCGGACGAAGTAGTAGACCAAAATTTAGCAGTGACGCGCGCGAAGCTGAAACACAATTAGTACATTCAGTTGAGGAATGGCGGCGTGAAATGCAATTGGAAGATATGGTGCTATTGGGACATTCAATGGGTGGATTTTTGGCTGCATCATATGCAATAAAATATCCTAATCGTGTGAAGCATCTCATTCTCGCAGATCCATGGGGATTCCCTGAAAAACCAGCGGATATTCAAACTAAATACAATGTGCCTTTGTGGGTGAAAGCAATTGCGTTTATGGTTCAACCGCTCAATCCATTGTGGGCTGTGCGATTTGCCGGACCATTTGGTGAGTAATAATAATAAATAGATCAATTTTTTTTTCATCTTTCATTCATTGATTTATTGAATATTTTATTGTAGGTCAATGGCTTATTGAAACGACACGACCAGATATTATCAAAAAATTTGCGCCGGTTTTAAAAGAAGATTCAAATGTAATTATTCAGTATTTACATCAATGTAATACCCAAACGCCTTCGTAAGTTTGATAATTGAAGTAATTATAAGAAATGTTATTTGGATGCTGATTAAAAATTTCTTGTCCGCTGTTTTCTTATTTTGTTAGAGGTGAAAGTGCATTTCACGCAATGATGCAGGGCTTTGGCTGGGCTAAAAATCCAATTGTACGACGAATAGATCAAATGAATGTAAATGTACCGATAACACTGATATATGGAAGTAGATCGTGGGTGGACAATTCAGCAGGCGATACATTCATTCAAAAACGCGCGAATTCTTACGTTAATGTTCAGGTAAAATTGAAAACCAAAAAAAAAAAAATATATTCCAACATAAATAATTAATAATGAAACATAATAATTGCTCTTGTTAGATAATAAGTGGTGCTGGCCATCACGTATATGCAGACAAAAGTGAGATATTTAATAAACACGTATTGGATGCGTGCGCTTTAAGTGATACAATACCGAAATTATCATCGGCACACGTGAAAATTAATTTAAAAAGTGGCTTACAAAAACCAAATTATGCATTGCCAATTGACGCAACTGATTCAAAATCCGAAGATGAAGCTGATGAAAACACTGATATTGATGTGCCTCACTCAAAGTCAAGTTGAACACACATCTAGAACAATTTTTGTTTTTGCTTTTTTAGATAAATAAAATTTCAACTGGCGCAATGTGAATGCACCGGCAAATATTTACAATATCACATAACACACTCACATAATATAGACGGTGCACTGAAGATTTGTGAATATTTTCGGTGGAAAAACAAAATATACATTTCAATACACATGTACAGTAACACTATTTATGTTTAAATGAAATTAAATTATTATTGATTTAATATATATCTATAAATGATGCAACAGGTTTGTGGTCTCTATTGAAGAAACAATAAACAAAATCACTAATGAAAGTTTTTACAGAGTTAATTGATTTTTTCTTCACTCATAATAATTTTCTCCAATTTAAAATATGAAAACGCTCAATTAGCAACATGGATGTCATCATCATCATCATCATCATTATGATCATCGTCATTGTCGTAATCTATATCTATATCAGTATCATCTAGTAGATGATAATCATCCTGTTCATCCACTAGCTGTATCTCTGTGCCCAGATCCACATCTTTCATTCGTTGCTGTCGTTTTTTCTCCTCTATTCGCCTACGTAATAGAAATGCTTCGAACGCTTCATTCTCTTCATCTGTTCGTGATGTATCAAATTGTGGTGGAACAAATGGAAGTTGTTTCTCCTCCATTGGCAAATTTTTCATTCTATTTGCAGCTGCTTCCTCACTTTTCCTCAATGATTGTTTCACCTTTATATACAATTATAAATAAATTCCACCGCAATAAAATTAAAAATATTGTGTAAATTATTAAATTGACTTACATTCATCATTATTTGGAAATGATCTAGATCAAGCACATCATGTCTCATTGATGGCAAATCTATATTATATATTTCACCGTCATCTTCATCTAACTCTTTATTTTCTCTCTCGAGATTTAGAATTTTTTCACGAATATCATCCGGTAATTTTGTGAATAGTGTCAAATTCCGTTGTTGTGAATTTTTTATTGTTGGCGTATAATCATCGCCATAATCGGCGGTTAAAAGTTTTTTATCAAGTTCAAGTGCATTTTCCAATTGGATATCTTTAAAAAATTGAATTGGTGGAACAACACCGATCACTTTCAATTGTGATAATTCGTGTCGTAATTTATATGCACAATCCTTAAGTATATTTGTTATTTCTTTCAATTGATCAATATTTGACATTGATGAAAACCAAAATACTTTAACTAATTTCGAATCATTTGTTATATTAACGCGTGATATTTCAATTCCACGTCCTAAAATTGAGCTTGCTATTTCACCCGTTGCCATTAAATCAGTGATATGTTTCATAAATAATTTATTGCGAATTGTTACACGACGTGTCACATGTGGTTTTGTAACATTTACTTCTGTTGTATTTAAAATCGAACTCAACTTTGAATCTCTAGCAGGAAACCATTTTCTAAATCAAATAAAGAAAAACAACAACAAAATTATGAAATTATTATTGCATCAATTCGCCGAGTTTTGTTGATGATTCAATTCAATAATTGTCAGGCCATCTATAAAATAAATTTCACTTACTTTTTTGGTATCTCACCGTATATCATTTTTTTCATAAATTTCCCCTCTCTTTTGAGATTATTCTTACAATTCACACCACTCGTACTGATATATCGACAGATACAAGACATAATGTGCGTTCTTGATAATGACATATTTTATCGTCTCTCATCAATGATAAAATAAATTTTTTAGTCAAACACTGCAAAATAAAAATAATAAATGAAGTTTAACGACATAACCTATCAGTATCTATCCAACTATTGTAAACACTTTTATTTATTATTATTATCATTATTATTATTATTACTGATAATCGTTTCAGTCAGAGGAAATACTTTGGTTATGTTCGATTTTTTTCCTCTTCATGTACATATTACTTCCAACATTTCATAGTGTGTCCTTACACGTACGCCATATTCAAACGCTGAATATAATTATGAAGTAAACTACTGATAAGTACATTAAATCCTTGAATTTTGCATTAAATCTGTAAAAAATGTTCATCACCCACAGTACCATACATTTGTTGTGTATTGAAAGCAAATCCAGGAGATATATTTTCCGCTCTGGAGTAACTTAACTTCCGGAAAATTAAGTCGGAAGTAGCCGAGATATATTTCTGGCTGATTTTACTATATATATATATATGTGTGTTTTACATTTATACTGAGCTGCTACCTACAGTCGTTATTGCATATTAATTCACACAATCCATCAATATATGTATATATATATATATATTGATACACAGTGTATGTATAGAATTATACGTATATATACAATACATGACCGCGCACACAACAATAAGCTCGTAAGCTCCCCAGTGGAACAACTTGCTCCAGATCACAATTACAATTAAATAGGTATGATTATCAAATAAATATTCAAACTTGTCGAATTATTATAAGACGTAATAATTAATGAGTAATGACAAGGAATTTTGGGAAAAAGTGTTTAAAAAATTATGGTGCATCACTCGCGGGAAATCTGAACCATTGTCCGCGTAGTGATACACCAGACGTATCACGTGAAAATAGTACAAAAATTACTTTTTATCCCGTTATAATTTCACATCAAACCATCCCATAGGTGGAATAATTAATCATTCAATTCTATACAATCAAAATGGATTTTATTATGAATGATATCGTACACAATCATGTATAAAAATTATAGGTTACACATTAACAATCAGTTTCCCGCCAACTTGGCAAACATGGCAGCGCAATAGCGTTTCCCGCCAAGGCGTCGTGTATGCTATGTTATATATATAAGTATATATCGTCGTCAAGATATCGTATGGCGCACCCCATTTGCCTTGGTAGTTGACTCGTAGTCAAATTGTTTTTTTTTTTTTTTCAATATTTCACAGTGTTTACAGACAAACACATTGAGCAAAAATGGGACAGTCTGATGATGTTGAGGACTCTACATACAGTAGACATCAAGATTTATGTCAAAAGCTGAATATGGATGCGAGTTCGGCATCAGAAGCTTGGCAATCATACTCTACCATTCGACAGAATTACACCCTTGAGGTAAGAATATCAAATAATTCCATTTGTCTATTCACACCGCCATTGTTTCTATCCCCCACAAATACAATTCCGCCCTTAATAAAATGACAATTTACAATAATTATTTCGTCCATTCAATCTTTCATTTCATATTCAATTATTGACTGTCACGATGATTGCAAAAAAAAAATGAAAAGTATACAAAATTTTACGACAAATTATTATTGTGACAATTTACATTGCACTGGTTATTGATTCGATGTCTATCAATGATATTCATTTATTTAAACAGAATAATTGTCAATTATAATATTTATATTATATTCCAATTGACGGTGAAACATTAATCCATATTTTCCATCAATGATTTGCAATTTTATTGGCATTTCAAGTTTTACTGTGCTCGTCAAATATCTAACCTTTTTATTTTTGTAAGAGGAAAAGTAGTATGAATCAATGAATCAATAGTGTGATAAAACTCGGTATTGTTATATTTGACTGAATAAATTAGTGAGATTGAAGCTGTTGCAATAAATTTTGAATATTGCTTCATGTGTATATTTCGTTGCAATAAATGACATTGAATAAACAATAAGAAATACAATACAGTAAATATGTGATATCAGGGTGATCAAATGCATTGGATTGGCTGTGCTGTATACGTGGCCTGTCGTGAATCATCGACGCCAACTGTGGGCAAAACTGGATCTAATGTTGAAGGCAATTGTGTATCATTAACACGTCTACTCCAACTGTGCAATTTATCATTGATACAATTTTTTACAAAATGTAAATCATGGGCGGATATGGCGAATATGCCACAGAGTTTTCGAACAAAAGTCGATAAGCTTGAACGTAATTTCTCTGTATCAAGGGTAATATTCCAAAAATACCAGCCAGTATTCACAGATATATTCAGAAATCCGACGGATGATACATCGAGGCCACAGAGGTCGAGAAGACATAAAGCAGTGCCATGCACACCAACAAAAGTCTTTGAATTTTGTTGGACACTGTTCATATGCGTTAAAGGAGCATTTCCCGATATATCCGATGATCTCGTTAATTCTTATCATCTGCTGTTAGTTTGTTGTGATATTGTTTACAGCAATGCCTTATTAGCTAACAGAAAGGATTTGCTCAATCCAAATTTTCCTGGTACGTTATTGATAATTCATTGATTAATTAACTGATTATTTGAATAATTATATATTGTTGAAAAGGAATTGTAATGGGAAGTGGATTTTTGTTTATTGAATTAATAATGTTTGCAGGATTACCGAACAATTTTAATGATGACAGCTATGAACCACCAAAAACTGCAAATTGCATTGTTAATTTACTTTGTGAACGTCACGAGGCAATTGCTGTTGAAGCTAAAGTTATTAAAGAATACAGTTTGAAAAGTCATATCAATAAATTATTCAACGATAGAATTTTACGTGGAGAGCAAACGAATTTTTCGGGAATTCTTGAGGCCTTGAACTTTGATGGAAATCACAAAGCATTGAATAGAGCATATGAGCAGCATGTATTGAACGTTGGTGACTTTGACGAGAGAATATTCCTTGGTAAGACTTTAATATATTATTTTCCTATAAATAAATAAATAAATTAATGAATGGATTATATAAATTAGGCTTAGATTAGGAAACATATTAGGGAATTTAGTTACACGCAGTAAAAATATTCAATGAAGAAATTTTATTACTCGGTGCAAATTTCAATATCAAATTCTCCTTCTTAAAGTTGCTTTGCCTATCATTTGTTTTGGTCATTTCTCTCTCTCTCTCTCTTTTTCTCTCTCTGTTTCTACTTTTCATTTTTTTTTCTTTTTGTTTCACGCAGTATACATATTTAAAAGCTTTGTGAATAAACAGCTGATTGTCGCATGAAATTTTGACCATCTAATCGCTTCATATATTGACCTGAATATGTCGTTTGAATTTGTCTTTCTCAATCCATAATCAATTAAATTTTGATGTTTAAATTAGTTTTCGCCGACTGTTGCATACAAGTTTTTTTCTCCTCTCATTCCATGTCACATCGCTCGCTTATTATCTTGCCATTAATTGCATTTTCTTCTGTATTCTCTCATCTATTTGTCTATCACGAATTATTAAAAAAAAAAAATTAATTTTTCCAATTTTATTATTCAATTGCTAACCCCGCATTTTGTGTCTGCCTTTGTTTCGTGGACTGTATTATTTTATTCAGCCGAGTGGAGAAGGGTGAAACTGAACGTGTTAGCGTACTCGGTGGGCGAGGATATTATTTCGAAGGCTAAACTATCGAGGCACAGGGCACTCAGAGGTAGGTCGCATAAACAAAAATATAAAGAAATCCAGGTCAATACTTCATTTCAACATGAAAACACAAGGCAATTTTTCAATAATAATTATTTTAAGTGTTGAAATAACTGATAATGTTTATTGTAACAAAGCAAACAAACAAACAAGCAAATTTATCAATCAATTCCGTCATTATTAATAGAGATTGATAATATGATTTTAGGTGCTGATGCAAGTGACAATATTGGATCGCCAACGAAAATGTTGAATGTTGGTGATCTACAGGAGCAATTTCAATTGAAACGCGAACAAATGCGCGATTTAGCACCACCAACTCCATTAACTGGACGCAAATACCTTCGTACAAAAGATATTACAAGTGTAACACCAGTTTCAACAGCAACACAAAGTGTTATTCGTCTTCAGGCATTGCTTGCTGGTCGCCAAGCAGCTCCAAGCGAAATACTGTTGGAAATGTTTGCGAGTTGTTCAACCGATGTCAAATCATTTGTTGAAAATAAAGTTAAAGAAAATGGCGTAATATTTTGCGCATCTTATACACAAAGTTCGGAGGATAATGACACGTTAAATTTGGATTTTGGCAAAAAACGTCTCATACTTGGACAAACATTGTTTTACAAAATATTAGAAATTATTCTTAACGAGGAGAAGAGAATTAAACCTGATTATGATGTCACGGTAAGATACAGCAAATAATTATATTATTATTTTTCGCTCAATTGCTTTATTTGGTAATTTTTTTTCTTTTCATCGATTTAATTGTCATTGTTGTTGCAGAGTTTGCTATTAAACGAAGTGTTTCTTCAATGTCTCTTTGCGTGCTGCTTAGAAATTGTTATTTGGTCATACAAAAATAAAGATCGTACTTTTCCATGGATCCTCGATGCGCTCAAAGTCGAGCCATACAATTTTTACAAAGTCATTGAAGTGATTGTACGCGCTGAACAATTGGCTCGCGATGTGGTGAAACATTTGAATGATATTGAGGAGAAAATATTGGAATCGCAAGCGTGGAAATCAAATAGTCCATTGTGGCAAGCAATTGAAAATACACCGGGTGGTGTACCAAGTTGTGAGGAAGTATCATTACCAGGAACATTGGATTCAGTTGATCCAAATACACCAGGACAACCGGTATTGCGACGAATTGCACTTGATAGAGGCACAACACATCATGATGTTCAACAAAGTCCAATATCATCGGCATCCGAAAGATTTCAATCACCAATAACCGCATCAGGTGTTGCGAAAAAACGTCTCTTCAATGATTCGTCACGTGCAAGTGGTCAAAGCATTCTCAAAGATAAAGTGCCGCAAAAGGTTGTAATTGACGGCAATTCAAGGATATATTTAATTCCCGAGCAATCAGCAATTGCACGGCCAATAAATACACAATTATTGAATCGTGAACCAGTAAAATCACGTAAAACCGGTTCTGTTGCACTTTTCTTTCGAAAATTTTACATTCTCGGATCAATTCGAATGCAAAATTTATGCAATTCATTGGCAGTAACTGACGTTGAATTGAAAAAAAAAATATGGACAATATTTGAATATTCAGTTAAAGATCGAACGGAACTGATGAAAGATCGGCATTTAGATCAAATATTGATGTGTGCTGTTTATGTTGTTTGTAAATTGGCGAAAATTGAACGCAATACATTTACGGAAATAATGCGTTGCTACAGATTCCAACCGCAGGCCGAATCGCATATTTATCGGTCTGTTCTTATTGCAAAAACACCCGGAAATGATAAAGGTGGTAATAATAATAACAGTGGATCATTTAATGGCGATGATGATGTGTCAATGGATACCAGTGAAAGTAATAAAACAGCACCACCAACACCATCAAATATGGCGGGGACATGTCAAAATTTTGGTGATGAAACTCGCGGTGATCTTATTAAATTTTACAATACCGTATATGTACCGCAAGTTAAAGAGGTTGCGAATTTATCGCGCGGTAATAATTCATCGCTTAAACTTAGTCCATTGCCAAAACGTAAACTAACGATTAATTCACCTGTACGACGTGTTACAAGCAGTGTTATGACAAGAACATTGGATCCCAAAGCAATTACAGCATCGCCAGCACCACAATTGAGTTATTGTTTTAGTCGCAGTCCAGCTAAGGTGAGTTGATGTTGAATTTCTTCGTGGTCAAAATGAACTTTCGTGATGGCATAATTCGTAAATTGATACGATTCCATTTATTTATTTATTCATTTATCTATTTATTTATTTTTTTTTTCTGTGGTGGATTAGGATTTGGAGGCGATTAATCGAATGATGATCTCAGTTGAAGCGAGAAAATCTGTTGGTAAACGTTTGCTCTCGGACGATATGGATGTTGATGTATCAATTGAGACGAATTCACCATCGAAGAAATCACTCACCACTCCATGTTTGGCGAGAAAATTGGAAAATCTTATTGGGGAACGACGAACGCAAAATCAATAGACAAAAATAATTCACGAGTAATGAAGCAGAGTGATATGCGAATGCAAATTAATTTTTGTTATAATACAACATCATCAATAATTTCAGATATATATATATATATATATATATATTTGTGGAATGTTTATGATGGCTGCTATTTCTATAGCATGAACAAATAAATTGTTCCTTCGAGATATTATTTCCGTACAATTTGATTGAAACAAAACGAAAAAAAAAAAGAAAAATCATGCGATATTTTAATAGCTTCAATTGAATTAGGGGGATTTCGAATATTGACTACTTAAAATAATGTATCGAGAGTATTTCGTTCCATATCAAATGAGTTTCCTTTTTTTTTTCTCTGTTTATTCATTAAAATGAATATTTTTCATTGTGGGATGAGGGGGGATAATCGCGGGGTCTGTGTGATAAACATTGAAATGTAGAGCATTAAGAAATTGTCGGAATTTATTGATTAGTCGTTTTGAATGTGCAAGAAATCGTGTTTAGAATTTGTTGAATTCTGTATATTCATAGGATAATTCTTTTAATGAGATAGAATTATCGGTTCATTGTTTATTATTCTTATTGTACTGTGACATTTGTCGGTTAACATGAAGATTTCGTATATGTACGATTTCAATTCTTATTATTAATTAATTAATTCTCTTTTTTTTTTCTTTTTTTTTTTTAATATATATATACCTAGATCAATAAGTATTTTCAAATTTAAACACTACAATATTGTGATCTCATAATTAATTGGCATCTTTTACATATTGAATTTATTATATACATGATAAAAATAGAACTTTAATGATCACGTAATAATACAATGGACCAAAAAAAGAAGGAAAAAACTCTATTCGACGTAAAAAGAAAAAAAATTGTCAATATATATATATGGAGTTTTTGGTCGAATAAGCATTGTAGAAATTATTATGATTGGGTTTAAAATCAATTATTATTATAATTTGAACTGTATATAGTAATAAATTAGTGCGATTTCGTAATAAAATAGAAAATCAGTATTTGTCGAGAATTATTTTTCCAATATTGCTGATTAGAATAATTATCATAGGATGCTAAAATCATTTTATTGGATAATATGCACCGGAATATACAACAATGTTAAATATCAATTCGAATTCACCATAAAACGCTCGCGAAACATTTCAATAAATTTCATTTGAGTGATCTAGAAATATTTCATTACATAATATAAACATGATTTATACTACTTATAAATACGAAAAAGAAAAATAAAAATAAATAATTTATGGTATTTGTACTATATTGCAAATTAATTAATTTCAAACCATAAATGATAGAAACAACAACAGCTGGTATAATATACCCAGGAAATTTCGTTCCAAAAAATACTCTCATTACTCGACAATATTTTTATTTACAATTTGTATAAAATAAAATATGATTATTAATTATAAATAAATGAACACTAAGCCACTGATGCCGTAACATAACACACACACACACACGTAATTTGTGAACTTAAAATATATTGTACAATATATGTATGTAGTAGCATGTTCCCTCTGTCATATAGACACGATACGAGTGTATACACACGTGATTGTATTGGGGGGATAGCAGCGATGTGAGTTGGACCAATCGGGTGAGACCACGATCGCTATGTGGTGTGGCTTACCAGTTTTACGTTATCCAAAGAGAGATACTTCTGACTATGTGTAAAGTTAAACAGCCAGTTTCGATACATTCAGTAAAAACATTTAATTACATTCACTATTATTTAGAGAACAAAATCATGTTTTCGTGTGGATTACTTTTTGTATTATTAAATTTATTATTGGACGGTAAGTTGCGTGCAATAACCTTTAAAATAGTCTGTTAAAATATATGCATATCTGTATTTATAAATGTATAAATGTAATTGTCAATTAATTCAACCGCAACAACACAGTTTTTATACCGCAAATAAAAATGATAATTGAATGTCATTGTTTATATTGTAAAATATTTTCAGTTAGTGGTACTATTTCACAGGGTGAAATTGCAAAACATCTTGAATTAGGCTGGAATTTTTTGGCTCGTGGACAACTTCAAGATGCATTGGCACAATATCATGCCGCTGTGGGTAAGTGAAACATTGAAACCCAAATCTATATTTATTGTATGTAATATATTAATAATGACAGTGTACAATGTCAATAAAATACATGAAATAATAAATATTTATTTTGCATTGCAGATGGCGATCCAAATAATTATCTTACATATTATAAACGTGGCATTGTATATTTAGCATTGGAAAGACCGAAACAGGCTCTATCAGATTTTGATGAAGTATTGGCGCTCAAACCAGATTTTACATCAGCACGACTTCAACGCGCACAAGTATTGCTGAAGCAGGCGCTGTTTGATCAAGCAGTAAAAGACTTTAACGATGTGGTATGTCAATTTATAATTTAATTAACAAAATAATAATAATGAAAATTTAATTAAATGATAAATTTAAATTGCTTGATGAATATTTTTGACTTTTATTGTACAGTTGGCAATCGAACCAAATAATGATGAAGCATTGAACGGAATGTATTTAATTGAACCCACACGGAATCATTTTTTTAGAGCAAAGGCATTAGTACAAAGTCATGGGTATGATGAAGCAGTTCAAATAATAACTGATATTATTGAAATTTGTCCATGGGCGTCAGAACTACGTGAGATGCGTGCCGAATGTTATGAAGCAATGGGCGATTACATGAATGCAGTATCGGATATGCAGTATACCACTAAATTACTTACAGATAATACACGAGGATTCTATAAATTATCTGTATTTCGATATCAGTTGGGTCACGTTGACAAAGCATTGACGTGAGTTTTTTATTTATATTTTTTAATTTTCATTAATGCGTCAATTGGAAATTACATCTAATATTCACCCTAGTTTCAATATATTCTTGTTGTATGTATTCATTTTATTTATTTATCATTGCAGTGAGATTCGCAATTGCCTTAAGCTGGATCCTGAGCACAAAGAATGTTTCCCATTTTATAAAAAAATCAAAAAAATTGCAAAGTATATGAATGATGCGAGTGAAGCTGATGGGTCACGTACACATTCTGATCGTATTAAATCAGGTGAAAAAGTTTTGGAATTGGAGAAGTCAGTGGACAATGTGCGATTTGTTGCATTTCAAATTCTTTGTAAATCCTATGCGAGCAATAATGAGCCGAGTGCGGCAATTAAAAGTTGTCAGGACGCATTGAAAATACATAGAGAGCCGGATCTATTGTGTGATAGCGCCGAAGCCTATCTCGCGGCTGAGATGTACGACGATGGTAATTGGTCTTTTGCTATTCATATTGCAAATATTATAAATTGAATTAAATTTCATGATATTTAGTCTATTGTTGTGAATTATTCTTTAGCAATACGGGAAGTAAAAGATGCACTGGAAATGGATCCACACTTTCATCGTGCTAAGGAACTTCTGCAATCGGCGCAACAGCGTCAAAAAATGTCGGAATCGAGAGACTATTATAAAATATTGGGTGTATCGCGTGGTGCATCAAAGCGTGAAGTGATAAAAGCGTATAGGAAAGCCGCGCAAAAATGGCATCCAGATAATTTTCCAGACAGTGATGAGAAGAAGCATGCACAAAAAAAATTTATTGATATCGCCGCAGCCAAAGAAGTTTTAACTGATGATGAAAAACGTGCGAAGTTTGATCGTGGTGAAGATCCTCTTGATCCTGAGTCGGGCAAACATCAAGGTTTCAATCCCTTCCATGAATTCCAACATTTCCAAGGTTCGCCTTTCCAATTTAAATTCCATTTCAATTAGGACAATCTCAATTAATGAATAAGAATCGATAGCGAATTGCCAATAGGAATATCACGATCAAAGTCGGCTGATTAATCACAATTCGGAAAAAAAAAAAAACGTCATGTGATATTTGCACGGGGACGTAATGTTTTTTTCTTTCACTTTTCATTTCTACTTTCTAGATTTTGATAAATGCATTTAGATTGAAATAACAATACCTGTTGGATAATTGCAAGCTGATGCTGTCTCTGAACTGAAAAATTATTGTTGCAACGTCATTCACAATTTTGTATTTGTCATTGAATGATTAATGATAACTCATAATTGCGATCACATGGGCCACCTCTGAAGCCAAACGGCGAGAGGTTGTGGTTTATAACAATTTTTACCACCAAAGTCTCTACTTCAATTTGTTTCTTCTCAATTAATTCTGTTCTTGGGAGTGATGCATTCTTCCGT